>DWHP01004103.1:0-12844 GCA_018247895.1 Parnassius honrathi
ACAAGTTTAGTAGAATTAAAAAATACTTCTAGAGAATAACAATTTTTAAAACAAAAGGTACGTCATTAAAGAGTTATTAAAAAAACATACAATTAATCGAACGGAATCGTCCCCATAAAAAAGTTGTACAGTACAGATATTTTAAGTGCCTATATTAAATAAATGTGATCTGTGGTAGAGACTATAGTAATAGTCTTTCTATTTTAAGGCCCGGATGGGCCGGGTGTGAGTGTACAAATGAAGTATTTCAAACACCTTTAGATATAAGAGTTATTCCTGGAGTGAGTTTTTTATAAAGACGAAAAACACTTCCATCATTATTTTTTTCTTCCTCTGAAAACTTTATAGAAATACTTCTATTACTCATTATACTCATTACTGCCTTGTTGGTCCAGTGGTTGTAGCAGCGACTGCGACTGTTGATTATGTACGTAAAGCCGTTGCTCCTGCGCCCGATCTCTTTTCGGTCGTGTCGGTTTACCGTCCCATCGGATTACGAGAGTAAGAGAATAGAGAGTGCACCTGTGCTTGCGCGTGCACTTGGGCACTATAATCCTGTCTTGCGCCGATGACTAGTCTCCGCTGAGCTGACCGAAGACGCAATCATTAAAGAATATATATATATACATAATATGAGATGTTCCAACTAAATGAATTTCCCGTTCAAAACACCTTTTAACCTATGAAAGCAGTCAAAAGTATTTTTGACTAAAGAGTTGGTCACAAATAATTTTTACTGAAAAAATATTGGTTAATTTAGGGTTTTCCTTTACCGTTACCTAGGAGTTTCAATCAAAACAACTTTTGTTTGAAGTCTGCAGTTGAAAGTTTTTTGACTGCTTTCGTCAGTCAAAGAATTAGCTCTGACTGTAACATATACACAGATAATGTTGGAAGTAGATCTTTAGATCATTTAACAAACTACTAATTTATTCTTTTCTTACTTCTCAATCATTCCATGGGTATCGTAAAAAGCGACTATAAGAAAGAATACACGAGACTGGGAGCAACATCTTCCTGATAAAACCAAGCCAAAAGCCAAACAATGTGTTGGTACTATGACAAACATCCCCCTTTCAGACAGTGTATGGATGTCTATGAAATGTGATAGGTTTTGATTTCACTTAAATTAATTATTATTAAATGAAACGATTTAAACAGTTATTTAAGATCCAGAACAGTGTTCTTAAAACACAAAAACTAATTATTATAAGAATACTCCGACGATACTTAGAATAAGCACGAAACTTAACTACAAACCACTTCAAGCAAGAAGGGACGCAAAATAATGATACAACGCTCTTTATTTCACACAATTACTACAATGTGTGAGACAGACAGATGTCTCTACGGTCGCATTCTTTGTACTTATACTTCGCTAAAACATAACACAGGAGAAATAATTTAGTTCAGAGAAAAATATAAACAGGCAAAAAAGACAGCGGTACGCATGTTTTTAAAAGAGTAAGCGAGAGGCCGTATGTCAACGCAGACAAAGGTTGTGAAAGTAGTGTATAACATTCGCCTAGTGTCAAGTGTAAATCGCCTTGTTAATTTCGCTGGGCCTGCGGCGAATTTCGCCGAGGACGCATTGTGTATCCCGGCTTTATGTCGCGTCTTGCCGTTGTCTGTACACGGCTTTAATTGCGCGCGTCATTGGCGCGCTTTTTGAAAAAAGAATGACGTGTAATTAACGCGGGAATATGGAACGTGACAACGCGCGTTCTGAGGGAGCGCTTTTTTAATTTTTTTAATTAGGCTCAGGAAGAGTTATACTGGTGGATTACTTTTATTTTAATTATTACGCACTATTTTATTTAGCTAAACTATATTTTGTCTATGGTAACAAAATATGGTGTAGCTAATTGAATGAGTTGATTTCTTTCTCTCTATTTTCAAAAATTACTACAAAAATACGTAAAAAAGTAACATAACATAAATATATAAAAAATGGATGAAGCTTATGCGCCATTTAAGTGGTACCTATTTGATTAGTGTTTCTTTTAGTACACCTGAAATAATACATAAAATATATTTTCATTAGCACGACTGTTAACAAAAATATCATGTTGCTACGCTATAAAACACTTTAATTTTTTTACAATTTGGCATATTATTGCTTTTATAATAAAACGCCTATTCTCAGTGTAATTAAATTGATATATACTTTCTTTGTTTACGTGGTGTAGGTTGATAAATAAAATAAAAACATTTTTTTTCTGGGACAATGACTGGTCGAAACGGCGGATGATACACGATCCTCGTTCGGCTGCCTCGTGTATTTTTTATTATTAAAAAATCACATTAACGGCCTTCATTGGGGCGGCGATAAATAATGCTCTCCTTATTCAAATTTTTTGTTTTTGTTCAGTCCCCGCACGTTATAAATGAGCTTATTTGGTAACGCGGTCAAAATGATAGGGCGCGATAAAGATGATTTTTTTCGCAACCGACACATTTGTTACCTACACTGGAATTAGTTCTAATTAAAAAACGCAGACAACGAATGTTAATGCCATAGTAACAATATTTTTTTTTCAATACGACACAAGACATCGTACCCACAATAATATTTTTTTTAAAAGATAAGACTGTTGAACGAATTATGTAGAATATAAAAATAAATACATATCACCATTAATTAGTTTAATCTTTATTTGATATCTCGTAAAGGATCCATAGACGAATAAAGAAACAAAAACAGAGCTCTACATTTTCTTTAACTTATTATAAGTCAGTGCTTACACACAACCCCACCTGAAGGTAAGTGGTGATGCAGCTTTAGATGGTAAATCACACTGCTTTAGCGTAACAAAAGCCTATTCGCTCCTGCACTAAAGACGCCCAGATTGTATTCGGATGGAAAGAATATGTCGGCAAATTATTCCACTCCTTAGCTTAACAAAAGCCTATTCGCTCTTGCACTAAAGACGCCCAGATTGTATTCGGACTGAAAGAATATGCCGGCAAATTATTCCACTCCTTAGCGTAACAAAAGCCTATTTGCTCCTGCACTAAAGGCACCCAGATTGTATTCGGACGGAAAGAATATGCCGGCAAATTATTCCACTCCTTTGTGTAACAAAAGCCTATTCGCTCTTGCACTAAAGACGCCCAGATTGTATTCGGACGGAAAGAATATGCCGACAAATTATTCCACTCCTTTGCTGTACGCATTAAAAATGTCGAAGTAAACCGTTTGGTTCTAATGCGTAGAATATCGACAACAAAGTGTCTTCACACCCGCGGACCGCCTGTCGTCCGATGGTGGAAAGGAAAGGGAGGAATCAAAGCGTGCAATTCCCGCGCACACTCACCGAAACGGATCCTATATCCATTTCGGTAAGTGTGCTATACTGAGAGGCTGGCTAATATCTATATTTCGAGTGATGCTGAAATAATTCATTATTTGTAATCAACAACTTTTTTTTTAATAGGATAGGGTGACAAACGAGCACACAGTCCATCTGATAGTAGGTGGTTGCTTCGGCCTATAGACATCTACATCTATCCTTGATTGCGAATCAAAATACGAATGCGTTGTCATCTTCACAGACCCTTCATCGGTAGTCCTCACGGACTAAGATGGAATGCCTCGTTTCATGTAAAAAAGGTCTTTGGTTCTCTACACTCACCATACGAAACAAAGCAGCATTACGTTGCTATTTTACGCTGGTATTCCGTGAGAGCGTGGTCCATCCCCTGTCGAGCCGACCCATTCGTGCTACAACTACACTACTAATATAACTGCAGCATGGCTTTACCACGTATAAAACTATCGGTTTTTAGTGCATATGTATACGTACGTGAATAGTTCAAGAAGCAAAACTAAGGTAACTTACAGAGCACCTGGTTGCAAGTGGTTACTGCAGTTCATGAACACCTGCAACCACCTTTGGGCAAAGGAGGCTACAGATGCGTTGTCACCCCCGAGGACGAAGATGGAATGCCTCACCAAAATATCCGAGCAAATTTTGAAAATGTCGGAGATTTAGTGTTGTTGTTTTTTTTTGAGAGTTTATTTTTTTGAGAGGAGATTACAAAAAGTACTTTAAACTAATTTAAGTACACTTAATTTTTAGGTTGCCACATATATTTGGCATTGCACTTTTCTAGAGTCCAACAATTTGGACCCTTTCGTTTTATACAGAGTTTACTTCAAAGTTTAATCTAATTAATAACTCAGCTTTTATGACTCTCTTCTCAATTCTTTAAGAAGCTGTTTGTCTGGAGATTTTGAGTTTTTTCGGGAGTCTGGAAATCATTTACAATGTCGGGAGAATCCAGACAAATTCAGACCATCTGGCAACCCTACCTTCACAACTTGTAATTATATTCTCTATACCTTGCGCCCTCCAACACCACAGTGCAAACATTGCTATTTAGCGACAGCAACAGATTAGAGTGTGATATCTACCCATACGAATTCCTAGGCATAAAAATTAAAGATAAAGTTAGAGTTACAGCCTACCACTGATGCGCGCAGGCTTCTCATTTCTGTCCAACGCGCTGACCCAATGCGTGTTGGCGAACATCCCATATCTTCGAAATGTTTTTTTTTCTTATTTCTCAGACATGTAGCTTCCTCTTGTTGTTTTCCTTAACCGCCGAGCACGTGGTAAATCAGCACTTAAAATTGCAATTAACAATTTCATTGGTGGCGGAGGGGATCGAACCTGGGTTGCTCGCGTATTGTGAAATTTACAGAGCCGTGGTAGCTCAGATGGTTAGCGCTCGCTAGACATAAAGGAATCTTACAACTATACTTCCTATAAGCTAAGCACGGTTCATAAATCACATCAAAATGTAGTGTTTTGTCCTCTGAGCTGGGGCTCCCCAGCGCCAACTCCTTCCTTTTTATCGCTTCCAGCGCAGAGTGGTTCAAATCGTCAGCAATCGAGCTCTCTCTGATCTGCTTGACTCACTGGAACTGCGAGGAGTTCTTGGATCTTTATGCGTATTTTATCGCATCTACCACGGGGAGTGCTCTGAGGAATTATCACCATCGTACCAACACTCGCGATTTCATCCATATCATCTGGATGATTGGCGGTCCACCACTGTGTGACTCAGAAGAGGAATTGACTACGAAAGAGCCTACTCTATTTCAAAAGGCTGGCAACGCATCTTGAATTCCCCTGGTGTTGCAGTTGTTCATGGGCGGCGTTAATCATTTACCATCAGGTGAGTCGTTTGCAACCTCTCCTATAGAAACAATTATAAAGTTATGCAAGAACAGTGAGCTAAACAATATTTAAGAAAATATATACTTACAAATATTTCTAGCTGGAGAAACCTCGGATACTGCGATGCCTAGGAACCTTTCGAAAACTAGATAAATAATTTTCAGGAGGACTTGAGTACAATACTACACCAGCAGGACATTAAACACTATGCAGTCGTCGACGTTTAGGCTTTGACTGTAATGATTATTTTTTTTAAATATCCAACGTTTTAAATTACCCGTGCTAATTCTAAAATAAAGACGGAACTAAATCATTGGTCACTTTATCATTATTGTAAGCGGCCAGAAAAGGTCACGGTTGTCTTCCTACCGACCTTCGCGAAGACGGCGCGAGATTGATCTAAGACGTAATTGACCGTCCCCTCTCACTAATGCAGGTGTCTATTTGATGCATTCTACGTTGCGAATATAATATATGGTAAGCTAATCATTTGTTAATTTTTCTGGTTAATATTCGAAATATTAATTTCGTTTTGTATTTATATTTTTTTTACAGAATAAGGGTGAGAAGCGAGCTGACAGTCCACTTCATGATAAGTGGATGCTGTGGCCCATAGACATCTATCTACATTTATCGTCGATTAAGAATCAAAACGCAGATGCGTTGTCACCACTGAGGACTAAGATGGGATGCCTCGATTCCAGTAAAAAAGGGTCTTCGTTTCTCTACACTCACCATACGAAACACGGTAGCGTTAAGCTGCTATTTTACGCTAGTATTCCGTGAGAGCGTTGTCCTTTCCCGGCCGAGCCGACCCATTCGTGCTACAACCATAATATAGCTGCACCGTGGCTCTACCACGTATAAATATTCACTTAATATTTGTAAAAGAAACTTAAAACATGAGTTGGGCAGCAACATCTTTCTGAAACAGTGACCGATATCCTTACATCGGAAACCACTGCTGAATGCAGGCCTCCTTCATACATTACGTCATAGGCGGTTGCACGCATTGCAGGGTGGGTAGTCGCACTTTTTTTAAAATGTTGTTAGGAAGACGCTTATACCTCGTTTTCTTCTGTCGCCTCTTACGATAGCCGCGGGACGATAATGGGTAGGGGATAATCATTTAAGGTTAAGTCTTTTTTCAATAATAGGAAAACGAACGGTGGTTATAAACCCGCTCGTTAAGCGTGTAACTATAGCAGATATCCTCTCCATGAGAAATATGTTCAGCAGAGAAATTGTGATAGGCTGTAATGAAGGTGATGAATGGTGAATTTAAATGCTGTGTGATGATGGCTTGAGAGAACTCTTCACACCATTTCGTTTTGCAACATCATGATTCTTTTTTTTTAAATAATTTATACTTCAGGGGACCCATACAAATCTGGAAACAATATTCCACCCTAAGGATTAAAAATTGGCGATAAAATTCTTTAGTCGCATTGAAAAGGGGCAAAAAACTAAATGTTCGATAAAAAGTAACAGGTTTTTACTTGTTATTGAATTTTTAATTTAACATCCGTAGCAATATATCAAACATTATGATTAGAATAGAATACAATATTTTTTTAATTCAGTACTGGCTGGTACCCGGCGCGTTGCTGTCGCATAAAAAATTAATGTATTGGCAATATCGTTTTAAATTAAAAGAGTTATGTAGTTTAATTAGGAATGGTAATACATTTATTGAAGTTGAATGATATATAACTTTTAAATAAAATTGTCGGCACGATACTCGCATTATCTAATGAAAGTAATTGTACTATGCCTTTAATCTGCACGCAAGTACAAGCAATAGGCTGAAAAAGTTTTACCGCAATCTAAGGAACGGTATGGCAACGCATAAAATCATTGATGATTATATATTAGATTACAAAAACTATTTTTATATATTAGATAAATTATAAATATACTTATTGTAAGTCTGTGTATTAAATCCTTCAAACAGGAAAGAGGCTCATACTTCCAGCAGCAGAAACTATAATATTAATAAAAATGACTAAGATATATCCGTCTACAAAGCGTGCAGATTAAGACAAATCCTCCTATAATGGGAGAGGCCCCACTCAGTAATAAACTTCGACAGTCAAATCAAGAAAAAGAGGAAGTTGATATACATATATATTCTAGCCAACATGAGTTTAGTGAAGTGAAACTTCAAACGAAAATACAAGTCCATGTAACAAGAACTAGTTAAGGCACATCTATCCGCGTCCCCTTCCCTCTTCCCCTTCATAATGTATGAAACTTAAGAAATGCAATGAAATGATAAAATGATCGCTCCATTGTAGATAAACGGGCCATTTCCACTGGCACAATTGAATGATGACCAGCCATTGTGACTATGTTTAGAGATCCTGCATATAATGCCAGGATAGGTGCTCTAGAACTATTTCATCCACTTATGCGTTGTATTATTGCGATTACTGGGTCACTGTATGCGAATGATGGAGTGCTAACTGTCGTACTGATGGACGTCTTGTGCGTTTTTTCTTTATAATTATTCATAGGTACCTGTTTAACTGAGCTATGTTTGGTTTTAGAAAACAAATATTGAAAGAGATACCTGACGACCATACTAGCAAAGTAAAATATTATTTACATTTGTTCGATTTCATTTCGGCCGGCATTTTTCTATAGTTAAATATTTTGAAACGCTCCATACCTACTTTATTTTTAACTACATATTTAATTAAAAAGTGTTATTACTCGTTGCAGGAGTTTTTTAGTGACTAAGTAGGAAAAAGGAATATATAATATAGCATGATCTCGTTAATATTCAAGTCATAATGTAAATGTAATAATAATAATGATTGCCAACATTTGCAGTACCCTTGAAGGGTTCTTGTTTGGAACTATTTTTATAATTAAGACCATATGTATACAACAAGATTAGCAAATAAATTGAATTGAATTGAATAACCATTTTTAAAATATTTGTTTGCTGTCTGTCTAAGGCTAATCTTCAAAATGGCTGACTTTTTTTGTTATTGTGATGAAAATTTACGAACTGATGGAGAACAATCCCAGGAAGGATTTAGGCTATATTTTTTCCGAAAACATGTAAGATATTTTTTCTGTAAAAACTGAAGATTAATACAATTATTGGTCTTTTATTATCTTAATTCTAAATAACGCCACATTAAGAGGAGATACCTTGAAAATGAATCGTAGTTTTGGGGGCGTGGCTTATCCATTCGTCGGTGAAGCTCACGGACGACTGTGGGAGTGTCAAAATAAAAGTGATGCAATGACCTAATAATACGCAAATTATGAAATAGCAATACCGATCATGCGCTCAGAAAAAACTAAGTAAGCGCCATACAACATTTTTTTAACAAAACTTTTTTATGCATTAAAAATGGTTTATGAGAACTAATATATGTTTATTTACTATGTCTTAAAAATAATTTCATGAACTTATTCTCAAAAATATTGTGGTGTCATGGAGAAATGTAACTAATTAGAGCCTATTTTGCAGTTTTTTTGTATCGAGAAAATTACATGTCATCGTGTTTTCCTTTTATGAAATCCAAGGTCATCTAGTCAAAAATCATATACCAAAAAAGTAAAGTTACAGTTTATATAAGTCCCACTGCTGGGCACAGGCCTCCGCTCATTTCTGAGAGGGTTTTAGGACAAGGAATTGTCCGCCGCGCCACTGCCCCAATGCGTGTTGGCGAACTTCACATGTCTTCGAAATGTTTTTTTTCTTATTTCTCTGACATGCAGGTTTCCTCACGATGTTTTCCTTCACCTACGAGCACGTGGTAAATCAATACTAAAAATTGCAATTAACAATTTCGTTGGTACCGGTGGGGATCGAACCCAATTTGCTCGCGTACTGTGAAATTTACAGCGAGCGCTAACCATCTGAGCTACCACGGCTCAAATATACCAAAAATTTGGTTCGTATTCTATAAAACTGAAAAAATATGTGAAATAGAAAAACCACAATATTTTCGAGGTATCACCGTACTAGATACTATTCAAGTTAAGTCGGGTGGTTCACTAATAGTTTAATAAAGTTTCAAGCTTAGGGGTTAACAGGTCCTCTCCCGATTGGAGCTCTATAGTACATCCCAGTTAATTTACGTAAAAAACTAAATTTAAGTAGCTAAATTGCAACCTACATTAACAGTCACGAAAAATAAGCGGTGTACGACCGTAAATAATGTTTTTACTATTACATTTTGAGTTTCGCAAAAGAAAAGTCCACGCTGTTTATAATACTGAGAACAGAAATTTTTGTCTGTACTATAAAAACTACAAGTAAACAAATCTAAAACGTAAACTACGATGTAATTTTCCTAAGTATGAGTAAAATTATACGTTTATTTTATTTAACTTTTTTGAGTTTATGTAGTAAAAGCGCAACTGTTTATATTATTTCAAATTTTATCTCAACAAAGCCTTTAAAGCATTTTAAAATACTATATCATTTTTAAAATCCGGCCCATATCAACAGATTTTTGAAACCTTATACTTGCTTGTAATGTAAAAATATTTTTGTTTCTTTTTAACTTATATACATACGTCTTCATAACTAAGAACCCCGAAAGGATCAATATCTACGTGAATGACACTCAATGATGCGAACAATGATCTTTTACTTGATGCTTTATTCAACTGAAGAGATTGATCTGACTGAGGCAATGGGTGCGCTGTACATAGACGTTCAAGGGATAGAAGTGTCGTTCTTTGCATTGACGTCAAATGACAAAAATTGCCTGAGGCAATTGACGCGCCGTGCATAGTCATTCAATGGTTAGAAGTTTTGGTTTTTGCATTGACGTCAAATGACAAAAAAATTGACTGAGGCAATTGACGCGCCGTGCATAGATATTCAATGGATAGAAACGTCGTTATTTTTCACTGGCGGCAAATAACAAAAAATTATAATAGTTTTTATTATCTACGTATCAATTAATAAAAATTACAATACCTATATACCTGCGAGCAGAGATAAGAATGCAATTAGATATATACAGACAAACACTAACTTCATTTTTAGACACGCTTTCGTTCTTAGATTGTTATTTTATATTTCTTTGTCAAAAATACAACAAAAACACAACAAGCAATCAATAACAATTTAAATAAAAAATAAACATACATATATTAGATGTATTTTAAGCACAGCCAACATAACGCACATGAAGTTAGTGCGCTATGAGAAGCGAAATGTCAGTTTGACATAATATCTATTCTATCATAATAAATAATCCTAAAACGTAGTGGCGGCGTAAAAAATCCACTAGTCCACTACCCCATATAGCGTCGTCAGAGGCAACAAAGGGAAATGAAATAGAAGATTGCCTACAGCGTCTTCCTGACAAGAATTAAAAATAATAACTTTGGTTGCCAAGAGTGGCAACTAGGGAAAAATTCCTATGAGACAATCTACAAGGAGATCTACATTCATCAATTATTGGATTTAGAGACTGTAACTAATAAAAAATTCAATTCTATTAATCGGAATGAACTGATATTAAACTATTGGCCAAATACTCAAACGCTACTCAATTTTAACGCCGGCTGTACACGCTCGTCTCGTCGCCTCGCGTGCCTCAAAATAAAATAAAATAATGTTTACTTAATGAGGAAATGCATGTTATCAATAATTATTTCGCATTTCTGTGGTTTAGTTGTAGGAAGATTCATTAAGTATTTACTCCTTTTAAAAAAAATTAGACAACTGTTATGGTATCAAGATTATGTAGAAATTTAATAGATTTTTTATTCATTAATATATATTTTAACAAGAAGTAGATAGCTCCCAAAAACCTCTCAAATAACGACTAGCGCGGCATTTTGCTCAAACACGCACCTTAAAGTGATAGAGACAAAACGATATCTAACGACATCTTAAAATTCAGCAGCATTTGAGTATCTGGACATAAACCCCTTAAACTATATTTTTAGTCGTTTTATAACAACCTATGCATATTTACTAACTACTTCCAACATCACATAATTTATATCACATCAGTTGAATTATTCCTATTATTTCGCTAATATTCTTCTAAGAAATCTTCAAGAATATCAATTATATTCTCTGGGGAGTTCAGTTGGACGTGATGCGTGCCTTCAACTTCCACGTACGTAACATCGGCGGTTTCTTTCAGTTTTTCGACCACCGCTTTGTAATAATCTAACCTCTCCCAGTTCTGCCCCGGTATCGCTCTAATGTTTAGAACCTTGCATTTAACTTTTGTTGCATACGCCAATGCAGTTTCCAATGACATCATCGCAAGCCCAGATACTTTGAGCCTTGGGTCTCTTTTGAAGTGGTACCCTCTCTTCTTTAAATGAGCGGGCGTTGGTGCCATCCCTCTCTTCATTAACACCTTGCAATTCTCTCTTGACACTGAGCCTTTATATGCATCAACCACTATATCGATCATTTCCTCGTAATCGTAGCAGGGTATTTTATCTTCGGAAAGATTCTCGTAATCCAGTAATTTATCTATTGCCCAGCCTGTAGTTTTGACCATGTTCTCTGGTACTCTGACAGCTGGGCTAGCTATATCAATGCAAATTATCCTGTCAACGTCATCAGGAAATGATGCTGCGTACATGAAACTAAGGGCGCCGCCTAACGAATGGCCCATAAGGCTAATTTTACTCCAACCGTAATGTTTTACAATACGTCGTAATAGTGATATACCATCCCAAAAGACGTAATACAGCATACCGGTCGGATAGTGTGAGGATAGACCGTGGCCTGGTAAGTCAATACAAAGAACGGACGTGGTGGGAGACAGAAGCGGTATGAGATTATCCCAGGTGCCAGCGTTGTCCTGCCAACCGTGGATAGCGACCAACGGTTGCTTGTCTCGTGGGCCCCACCATCTTCCAGCGACGTGACCCCATGGCACCGGGATTTCTACCTCCTCGACCGTGACACCAGCAGGCAGTCCTGTAAAAAAACATAGTTTTTAGTCGCTTTTAATTTATTTTATACGATCAAATTTATTGGTACATAAAGAAAACTTAGATCGATCTTAAATCACCGGACAAATGATAGTTTAATCATTCCATTTACACGAGCCGTAAAAATACTCGCACCGATGACGCGAAACAGCGTCAAAAATGATATTGCGATCGCCACTCCGTGAGCTCAGCGTGACGATTAAGAGAAATCCTCCTTATAACGAGGGAAACCCACGACTAAGATAAAGGTAAGTAATGTTGTTTTACAGTTGTGAATAAAGTAGCGTTCACTCTATACCTTTACTTTTCCGTACACGAGCGCATCGCAAATTTTTAAATATGAAATCATCAAAGAAAATGTAGAATCTGCAAATTATGGTCGAAGATGTCCGTCAGTGCCGAAAAATTTAATAACCTGTATTAAAAACTAGTTTTTTATTTTGTTTTTAACAAAAAGATGATTCCGATGATCTCCGGTTTAGTTTCCCTCCGTCGCCAGTTATGAATACAATCATTTTACGTCGTCAGACGAATTGAACAGATCAATTCGCCGTCCTATTTTTCCAAAAACAGCTATAATTGCGGGAACGATTAAATGATAAAAGGATACCTCGACGACAAAACATTTGAAGTCTCGGGTATACGCTCTAAAGCAGAACAGGTATTAATATTTAGAAAAAGAAAAAACATACATGACAGTATATATATATATATAT
>DWHP01004104.1:0-12844 GCA_018247895.1 Parnassius honrathi
TGTATCTTTACTAATAAATAAAATTGAAATGTCCCTTTGCGAAGTAAAAATAACAGCATTACTCACTTAGAGCAAACATTTTTTTAAATGTCTGTCTGTTTGTTCAGGTTTTAACGGGAAAATAAGGGTTCCACGCAACAAAACACGAAATTATGAACAAAATCTGATTCAAATTGGGAAGTATAATAATAAATTACTAAAAAATATCGTTGTCGCGGGCACGGCCACTTTAAAAAGAAATGAATTTGTTATTCTACCGTAATCTAAGTAAATTTTTCCCAAAGAAAATAAATTGAAGGTATCACATGAAAGATTAAATAATCGTCTACTGATTCGAGAGGCTGGCCACGTTCAATTAGGGTCGCTGTCTCTGGGGACAAACAGAGTAACATTGTGCCATAAGATGCGGCGCTCGTTCGCTTCGCTTGATCAAGGTTTAGACGCGACAGAACATTATATTTATTATATTTTTAACGCTAGAAAATATTTAAAAAACGTTTGCTCTCAGTGATACAAAAGTAATTTTTGTTACATAGAAGAAGGCAAACGAGTAATGTGGATCATTTGATGATATGTTACCACCGTGACTCCCTCACTTATTGTTGGACGGAGTTACACTCACAAAGACCCATACAGAGCGAGATCCTGCACTTGCATCTTTGTTGAATACTCGAAGACTTGCATTCACAACAAAAATATGAATGTAATGTTACAGTGGGAAACTGCGCATTTAACTTATTTTATGACGTTATTTTAACGCGTTGGTCACGTTTTCAGTAGGAGTAATTTTGACACCGTTGTGTAATTTCCTCGTATCTTTGATTCTTTATTTCTTACGTAAAGGTTCAACAATAAAATGTAAATAAGAAGTCTTTCGGTTCTGGCGTCACTCGTAAAACTAGAAAAGTATTGTCATTGTAAAAGTAGGTAACAAGGATTCTACCCTGGGAACAAATTCAAAGTGACAAGATTGCTCAAATATTCGTTTTGGGTTGACTATACCGTTATAGTACTCCTAACGTAAGTAAAGTATGTAGACTATACTTCCAGTTGTAGTGTGTTTTCTTAATTTTTTTTCCTTTTAAAATTTTGCCTACGTGAAGTGAAACGTAGGAATTAATTGAAAGACAATCGACTTTTAGTCATTCATTCTCCTTTTTTAATTTTATTTTGTATAAAGTCGTCTCACTTCGACAAGACTTAAATACCAAATAAAACTTGACCATTTAGTGGCAGTGTAAGATTACAACTCTATACCATCCCGCAGGTGCCATAAGAGGCGACAGAGTTAAATAAATCAAGAGATGGGCAGCAATGTCTTCATCATTCATCCATCAACCCATTACAGTATATAAAAATCCATTGTTGAAAGTAGGCCTTCCCATAAATGGATTCATGAGGCATTTTTCTCCATAGCAAGAATTCACGAATCCCAGGTGGTTTGGAAACCGCAGTTTTATTATTTCGAGTTGCTATCGAAAAGACGCTACTGCCCATCTCCTGTTTCGGTTTCCCTCTGTCGCCTCTTGCTACGTCCACGGGTCGATATGGGGTAGTGGATATTCCATAGAATGCTATAATACATACATAATAGAACGGGAGCGTGGGCGGAGCTCGTGTAGCCACTACCGTGTCACTAACGTGTCAGTTCACACCTATAAAATGTCAACACAATCAATAGTTTTCAATTTTCGTGTCAAGTATCGCTGCATGCAAATTATTTAAAAGAAATGGCAAGTTGTGCAAAAATTACGAGTCGAAAGAATAACGGAAAATGGAATTTAAATAAAGGAGACATATCCCACAAACAATAAATTGAAACTATTTATATTTTTGTAAATATTAAAAACAAAAATAAAGAAATATTGATGTGTCAAAAATATTAATCAAAAGTCTAAAATGTATAAATTCGCTCAGTCTGTCAATACAATACAGTAAATTGGGTTTGTATTAATGATAATACGACGTGATTGCTTATATGTTTGCTCCCGGCGACATCGATCCTCGTACAAAATAAGATTGAAAGTCATTCTATTGAGTATTATAGTATTCTATGGGATATTCTTACACCAACACTTCACGCTTAAGTTGTATACGAACAACTGAAAAATAAAAGCTGCGGTTGCAAACACGCCTGGCAAGCGTAGCAAGTATGGAAAATATTCCCCTATGAGGCAACCTATGGGGAAAGCCTGTGGACATTTGGGAGACAGTAACCTTAAATATAAGATAGTCATTTGCGACTTTTACCTTTTAAATATAGAATCTGGACAATAGATTGTATAAAACCATCTCATATTATTATGTATTTTTCAGCGCTTCCTGTTTAAAAACAATTGTCTGAAACAAAATAGTATAAAATACATAGAAATCGTATACATTAAGTTCTTCATTTTGTAAATAATACTTTAAGGTTTATTCAATTAACAAATTAAATTGAAATTGAGGTTTATACATTCAAGGTTAAATTTACACTTGACCTCACAATTTCAAAGGGTAAAATTAGGAATATTTAAAGCTATTGAATGTCAATATAGACTTTGTTTAAATGGTATAAGGTTTAAATTTGTATGGTCAAGTGATGAAAATAGTTATGTAAGAGATTTTATACAAAAATGTTTACTACGTGGTAAGATTCCCCTTCTGCCTCCGTCAGGGTCCACTTACACTGCTGTGTTTCGGATTAAAGAGTATAGAGAGTCAGAATACGAGTAAATACAGGATATTAAACATTTTATCTCAGTCTTCAAAGGTAACAGCGCATCTGTAGCTTTCAGTCTTCGAAGTTTGCTGCAAGTGTCCATACACTGCTGTAGACATGTACCAACAGGTGCATTGGAAGTTCGGTAGTCACTTACCTTCAGGTGCATTAAGGTTCGTTTGTTACTTCTTTTTTTTAATCTAATTGTTGGTATACGTACTTTGAAACTCTAAAGCCACGATACGAATTTCGAATACTGTCTCGAACTACCCTTTTTGCATTGAGAAATGCGTTCGCATACTCGTACCGATAAAGCCCGATTATGTTTAACCTTCACGACGCGGCATGTATGGAACACGGGAACGCTTACTCACAAATCCGCTGCCTCATTAATGCCAGATGCACCTTAGCAGCCCGTTATGCGCAGGCTATGGGGCCAGTGAAACGTGCACCCCGAAACACCACTGCTACATTTGCAGTTTAGCCCCGCTAGAGTCGTGGAGGATAGGCCAAGTCTCTCATACCATGTTCCTCCATGACCCCACCTCGGCTGCAGAGGACTGCGTGAGAGAACAAACCCTCAAACAATATATGTACAAATAAACTTACAGCTCAGCTGATAATAAGTGGCAACTATATATTGAATGCCGTATATTTTTCCATTACAGTCAACTAAGGACCGATTTTTAAATTAATTCAAATAATAAATTACAACGTAAACAAATCAAATTTTATTTGCATGACTAGTATAGTTCCATTATTTTACTTTTATATTCAGTTAGGTAATAGCTTATTTGATGGATTACTTGAAACTGGCGCTTGAAAATAAGTCACAAAAGATGCGACGGTAAATAAATTATCAACGTTTCCAAAAACAGGGTAACGTTTCATTTAATATTTTAATAAAATATATTTTTTTACAGGATAGGGTGACAAACGAATACACAGTCCCCCTGATGGCAAGTGGTTGCTGTGGCCCATAGATATCTAAATCTGTCCTCGATTACGAATCAAAATGCAGATGCGCTGCCATTCGTGAGGAATAAGATGGAATGCCTCGTTTCCAGTAAAAAGGGTCTCCGGTTCTCTACACTCACCATATGAAACACAGCTGCACCTAACCACTATTTGACGCTGGCACTCTGTGAAAGCGTGGTCTCTCCCCGGTCGAGCCGACCCTTTCGTGCTATAACTATACTACTAATACAGCTGCAGCATGGCTCTACCACGTATAAACTACACGTATATACGTACACGTATAAAATATTAAAATGAAATGTGTTTACCGTCGTCAAAATTTTCATTGCATCATAAAATAAATATTGACTACAAAAAACGATGGACGCGACCATGAAAATGTTTAAAAACTGTACACTAACCATCAGGTGAAACAGAAGCCAAGCAATTTCTTAGAGTAGTTAAAAAAAGGATTAAGCCATCATTGTAACAATAACAACACGATGAATTTTTTTTATGTTTATAGCTGAAATGTATAAAATTTTCTCCAAAAAATGTTAAATATATGAATATCAAGGGGGTATTATATCAGGTCAGACAGTTGCGATGTCCATATTTGTCAATCGCTAAATTAAGAAAGACTGAAAAACTATTTATTATCATTATTTTTGATGCATACTTCATGACATAAGGTTCATGGTTATTCTAGTATTTGTAGTTTTACTGTAATTAAAATCACACTGAAATTTTCTACAACATTAACATTGTCAAATTTTCGAATCGTACTTACATCAAAGCAGCAATATTTGCAACCCCTCTCGTTACAAAACTCATTACAAGATGCCAAATAAAAGTCGTAAAACAACCTTTCTTCAAAGTCCATTACGGTATGCCAAATTATATTTTTGTGTTCTTACTCGGGGTGGTATACATGGGGCAAACGGCTCCCACGGCAAATACGGGCTGACTTTAATCTCTGCCCTGCTTTATCTTCCAGTCAATGAGAAGAAAACTTTATTTTTTGCGTAAACAACGGTAATCGGCTTCTTTTTCCACACAGACTATTTTCGTTATGTGCGATATTGAAAGGTCAAATGGCGCTGCTCAGAATTAGTTAAGAGTTAGACTTTGTGATTGATTTTGTATATCAAATTGTAGATGCAGTTGGTTTAATAGCAAAGCTAAAAGATTTGTTAAAATAGACTTGAAATAAAAAAATACTAGTTTTTCGTAATAATTTACTTACCCGTAGAATATATATTTTATTAGTTAAATAACTGCTGCTGAACATAGGCCTTTCCCAAGGAATGCCACAAAGCGCGAGCATCTGCATCCATCCATTGGTAATGTATTAGTTTTGTTAAATTTTATATATATATAGCTGGTGATTTGACAATTTTTTTAATAGGATAAGGGTGACAAGCGAGCACACAGTCCACCCAACAGTAAGTGGTTCATCAATCACTAATAAAGAACTATTAATGATCGATGAAGTGGTTACTGTGACCCAAAGCCTCTATCTATTCTCGTTTGCGAATCAAAATGCAGATGCGTTGTCAACCGTGAGGTCTCAGACGGAGCAGCGTTAAGCTGCTATTCCTTAACAATTCCTTTAGTTGGAATTTCATAACCTTATAATCACAGATTAAAGAAAGGGAACAGTTTTTTTTAATAAAATTCTACACAGTCTTCTTAAATATCCAGTTTCCAAAATTGTACCTACTTAACTTACGACTCTAATAAATTCCTTCAAAATATATTTCACAGGATTCCGTTCAGGGCTATAATATTTCAAGGATCAGTCAAATATATTGAATTTCGCAAAACATATTATTGAAATACTTAAGACGCAATTTCACCAAAGTAGAATAAATACAAACCTAGTTTAAGAATAATCAACTTTCTTTGTTTCACCAAAGTAACATCTTTACCAAAATTAATTAACAACGGTAGCACGTATATGACTAAATTCAATGAAAAGAAAAATAAAGTCAAATTACTCTAACGGGTTAAATGTTTCTTTTGTCATAACGGCTGTATATCATATAATACTAAACTAAATTATAAAAAAAGGAAGAGCAAATTTAACAGCAAATGGGCGCACTCGTCATGGTGGTGGCGTAAAAAAACCATCACTTTCTATCCTTTTTATTATTATATATATATATATAATTAGAGTAGATACGGAAATTTATTAACCATAAACTAAAAACAACAATTTCGTACAGCTTTTAAAATGCATTTTATATTTTTTTAAATCTAAAAGTTTCACGTTTCGTTAGTTCAACCTCTTCGTATAGTTTCTGGTTTTACCAAAACAAATTCTTCACAAAACTATGCCCGTAATGATCAATAAAATGAGAAAACAAATAAATTTATCTATCTTTGAAAAGTTGAACGTTGATTAATTGAGGTTTAATTAATTGTTACCACATTAAAATACATACATGAAAATCGTGACCAAGAGACGTATCTTCGACTTGTCGCTATATATAATGTCTTATAGAGTACGCCGTAGGTCAAATAGTTATAAACATATAAAGGTCATCATTCTGTTAATGTCCGTTTGTAATGTCTACTTAAAAATTTTATGCAATATGAAGTGACAAACAAAATTTCAAAGCACCTGATGGTAAGTGGCTACCGCAGTCCTTGGATACCATCGAGCAAGTTCAATCACTCGCTACAATAGATGCGTCACCTGTGAGGACCAAGTTAGAATGCCTCACAACCCGTTTACTGGCTATATATATACTGGCTCTGTACATATACTGTTTGTATACTGGTTCTCTATTCTGACTAGAAAATTGTAAAGCATCAGTCCTCAATGGTCGAGGAAATTAGCTCCTTTCTTTTAATCTCGCTTACTTCACCCACTCACGCGCACTCGTGTACACACACGCACGCACACAAAACGCTACCCAAAGAATGGTGTGCCTGTTTTTGTTTAACATAAAAAGAGGAAAATTACAGTCAATGTAATACATATTCGAAAATTCCATAAAAATGTTATAACTTTTTATGTTGTAAGCAACGTCATCATCATTTGGAAACCGTCTAGTATACAGACCTCTCCTAATAATTCAAACGCATGACCGTAGACTATTAATATAAGGTTATGACGTACCACGATTTACCACGTGCTCGGTGGTGAAGGAAAACATCGTGAGGAAACCTGCATGTCTGAGAAATAAGAAAAAAAATATTTCGAAGACATGTTAGAGTTCGCCAACACGCACGCGGACAATTCCTTGCCCTAAAACCCTATATATATATATATAGAACGGGAATTATATTTTTATTCATTTGCTTAGAATTCCTATAGCTGGGTCGTTTCTCTTACTATTTTGTTTCTTATTAGCTTCAAACATTTGACTTCCTTATAATCCGAAAGCTAGAGTATCTGTATGAAACTTCAGGTGCTATAATTTACAGGTGGTACAATGACACATTTAAGACGATATTTCGTATTTAAAATAATTTTATTATTAACAGAACCATTGCCATGGTGGCAACTCTGAAATATTTTAAGAAGCTTTAATTTACAAAAAAAGGATACTCTTTTTATAGTACAAAGTATATACGCACCAACACAAACCGTACCTGTGTTCAAAGTAACGCATGTTAAAGATAGGCTAGAAACTACTATGTACTGCCAGTACACAGGGAATCCTATTTTAGTACGGGATGTGTGGGAATTATAACCTACGTACTCTATTCACTAAATCACGCGATCATGTACATGACGTATTATGTTATTACAATCATAAATGACGCGGTAGCTTAGCGCTCGCTGTACATTTCACTGTACGTAAGTAACCCCGGGGTCGAGTTCCGCTGGCACCAATGAAATTAATAATTGCAACTGTAAGTGCTGATTTACCACGTGCTCAGCGGTCAAGGAAAACGTCGTGAGGAAACCTGCATGTCTGAGAAATAAAAAAACTATTTCGAAGACGTGTGAAGTCCGCCAACACGCATTGGGGCAGCGCGGTGGACACTTCCTTGTCTTAAAATCCTCTCAGAATTGAGAGAAGGCCTGTGCCCAGCAGTGGGACGTATATAGGCTGTAACTATTCATGTGCCATCACCACTAGGTGCACAGGAAGAACCACTAGGTACTTTTTCCTCAGTAGTCTGTATTAGTACAATCCTGAACATAGATCGCTCCCGTTGCAGGGAAGCAGGGAGGATTTGCCGTCATCGTCACGCTTGACGTTTGACTTTTGTTTCGCATCTTTGACGTTAATGCTCGTCGCCAGTCTGAGTATTTTACGTCTGGTGTACACGAGATCGCTGTACCGCCGTCTAACGGAAACCGTATTATTTTGCTGGCAGCTCTTATTGCCGCCATTTGCAACATCCACGGGACGAATAGGATAACAGTTTCTCTAACGCCGCTAATATGTTTATTTAAACGTTTAAACCGTGTCGATGCGGTTTAAGAATAGCCACGTTCAATTTCGTACATGGTAGAGGCATACTGCAGCTACATTAGTAGTATAGTTAGTAGCACGAATGGGTCGGCTCAACCGGGGGAAAGACCACGCAGCAGCGTAAAATAGTAGCTAAAAGCTGCTGTGTTTCGTATGGTGAGTGTAAAAAACCGGAGATCCTTTTTACTGGAAACGGGGCATTTCGATGTAGATGTATATGGGCTGCACCAACCACCTACCATCAGGTAGATTGTGTGCTCATTTATCACCCTTATATCCTACAAAAAAGCCATTTTCCCATAACGTCCCGTGGTTGTCTTCAGAGGCGACAGAGGGAAACTGAAACAGGAGATAGGCAGATCTTCTTGATAACAACTGAAAACAATGGAAAAATGCGATTGCCCACGCGCCAGCGTGGCAACTATGGGAAAATCTTGAGGCAATCTTTAAAGGCCAATGTTGAGCAGTGGACTTTAGAGGTTGTTAATAAATGAATGAATTAATTAATAAAATCAGCAAATTTTAAAAGAATAACTGTCATGCTTTTCCCGTATAAAAAAGTTTGATGCTTGCGTATTGTTTGGCGCCCTCAGGCTTTCTTGGCGTTACCACGTGATAAACTTATTTTTAGTGTTCCGTACCTCAAAAGAAAAATAACAGAACGCTTGTAAAATTGTAGAGCTGTGGTAGCTCATAGGTCAGGAGCTACGCGCTTGCTGTATATTTCAGCACCAGCCCGCAGCAAGTAAATTGTTAATTGCAATTTTAAGTACAGATTTATGTTCGTGAATGCTGCGTCGGCAGTGAAAAACAACATCACGGGGAACCTGCATGTCTAAAAAATAAAAAAAAAACGAAGAAATGTAAAATCCGCCAACACGTATTTGAACAGCGCGGCGGACACTTCCTTGCTCTAACACTCCGAAAATAAGAAGTCCTGTGTCCAATAGTGGGACGTCCTCGTATATATGCTGTAACTTTACTTGTGGGATGACTTTTTTGTCCAACCGTCCGTTTGTCGGTCTATTCGCCTAAGGTATTAAATTAATATCAGATACTGAGTAATTTATCATTCCTTGGAGGTGTATAAAATTCAAGCTTCTAAGTCATTGGAATTAAAAAACATACGGTCACTTATGTCACATAATTTGATACTCGCAAACTCACTTATCAAACTATGAGGTACTTCGAGTTATATAGAATCAAAAAATTTAACGAGATGAATGATCTTGCAACATAAGTAAAGGAAAAATCTGAAAACCGTTTAGTTGATACCCCCCTCCCCCCTGTAGGTATCAGTCTTTTGCGAATACGAGCTTTTAGTTGTAGTTCGAGCATCGACCGTGAAGTAGACCCCTCGTTGAGTTTTTTTCTGCTGAAAATTTAAGCTTGTCCTTCAATTCAACTTACTTCTTTCTTAAAATAATGTTCGGTACTTACCGCACCTAAGATTTGTATATTTTATTACAATATGTTAATATTTTAGGAAAATCAGATGTTGTTCTCATTCAACTGCTTACACTGTTATACATACCTGTCGTATATAAATGATTATTACAATAGTGTATTGAAATCAAAAACAAAATCTAAATTAGCAAGCAGACTTAGTTCCGCAGAATATGCTGTAAGAAAGATTAGAAGTCTCACCAATGTTGAGACAGCTAGATTAGTTTATTTTAGTTTTTTCCGTTTTATAGCGTAATGTCTGATGGAATTTTGCTATGGGGTAATGTGACTGACATTGAAGACATATTTCATTGAAGACATTTGTTTTGCAAAGGAGAGCCTTACGGGCAATTTAAACTTAACTTACTAAAATTTAACATTAATTACTTAAATTGTAAAGAGTTCCACACAATATTTTTAAGGAAATGAACATATTATGTTAGCCATCTCCATATTTATTAAAATATGAAATATGTACATAAAAACATAAATGGCTTTGATAAGAATAAAGATGTTCACGTTTTAAACACTAGGGACAAACATAGGTTTGTAGTGCCAGTATTATGTATACTAATTCTGTGGAGTCTTTAATTCCACAGAATTAGTATACATAATGTATTATACCCCTAGGAATGAGCTGAACACCACCATGCGGGTTCTATTCAAATTAATTTCAAAATTGTACTTAATTATTTTAAAGTGTTATGTTTAAAAAAATCCCGCTGGGTTTCTTCCTGGTTCTTCCCAGGACAGAGGTAATTTTTGAACCAGTGGTAAATAAAAAATGACTTTCAATGAGTATTATGGAATAATCTATATTGAATTTAATAAAAGCGAAAGTCGTTGAGACTCAATTCTCGGTGTATAAACATTCGGAACCCTCAGGGCCCAAATCCTACTCGCTCATGTCATGATTTTTAAAATGATATCATTATATCAATTGGCTATCGGACACCCAATCGAACAAAAGTTTTAAACAGGATATTGTCAATTTTATATAAAGTGAACACAATAACGATAAGTCAACTTATCGCAGGTGTCCCAAATTGAGTTCAGTTTTTTTTTTATAATGAGTGATGTTGAAGGTTAAATCAACTTTGTTGCACTTTCGGATAAAGAATTCAACACTTCAACTACAAAACCTTATATGGAAATTGACACTGGAATAAACTTCACAAATGTGTATTAGATACAATCGATAATAATCCATCTTTATTCATTCATTCATTAATTCCTTTCCAGTTCAATAATCTATCTGCCTTTGTTACGATACAATACTACCTATGTTATGATATACCTATATTATCGTTTCAATTACAGCCCTTCATACATGTTCACTGCTAAACAGAGGCCTCTCCAATAAATGCCACAAAATACAGTCGTGAACCATCTGCATCCATCGACTTACATACATATGAGTAACAAGGTGGGAGAGAGACTATATCCATTGAGTACCCTCTAGCCCTCTACCGAAACCAAATATGTCGTCTTTAGAATGTTCGTATGTTTGTCCGTGTGGCAGCATCAATTGAAAATACTAAATGTTTTCCTTCAGTTACTTATAAATTTAATAATAAATATTACATTATTTATCATAATAAATAAATTATTATATAATAAAAACCAACTTAACATTTTTATTTATTTATTAAAAAATTTAAAACTTGCTTAAAAAATTTACACTTTCATTACTAAACAATGCTATAACTTATAATTTTAATAGATGGTATAGAGATAAAATATACATAAACGCGAAAATTCAGATTGTTTTAAATTGTATTCGGTATTTATTAATCTATAAAAAAATGATTAATATAAACTACCGTTACGGTTACAGGCTATTAATTCCAATGCTGAACATAAGCCTACCCCATAGATTTCCATATAGGGGGGAGGGTATTTTCCATAGTTGCCACGCTTGGCAAGCAGTTTGGCTACCGCAGTTGGCATACTCGTAAGAGTATAAATTAATATACTTGCATTATTGCAGTAATTACTTAAAATGTAAGTGCGTTGTCACCCCTGAGGACTAAGATAGAACGATTCCAGTAAAAAGGGTCTCCGGTTCTCTACACTCACCATACGAAACACAGCAGCATTGGGCTACTATTTAACGCTGGTATTCTGTGAGAGCGTGGTCCTTCCCCGGTCGAGCCGACCCATTCGTGCTGCAACTATACTACTAATATAGCTGCAGCATGGCTCTACCACGTATAAGAAAATACACTCCTTTCATGTAAAATTTTAAAGATTGAAGATTCAAGTTAAATAAAAAGCTCCACTCTCGATGAATGTAAGACGAAGAAGACCAAAGAATCGTACCCATACGTTTGGAGAACGTTAAACTGCCACAGGCATTATATCTCCAGCACATTCGAATAAGCAAAGCTTTGCATACAAAAGTTTACACTTGCAACATCCTTTTAAATACCTGTTTTTGCGATCATGAAAAGGCTTAGAACAACTAATAAAATGCGATTGAAGAGGTTTCAATGTTACTATTTTGTGTGATTTTAGTAATATAGAATATATTATTATAATTATACTCTTAATATCTTTCAAAAAGTTTGCTAGTACTTGAAGATTACATAGAAAACATAGTGTCATTTATATATTGCGTGAATAGCCAACCTGTATTGAAAGAGGATAACGTTACGAGGGCGACGAAGACTCCTAATTTATTCCGAAAAATGAAAATTTGTAAAATCTAGGTAAGATATTGCACTAAATGTCCTCACCGCTTCAAATTTAAAAGTACTCTAGTGTCTTATCTAAAATAATTACAAAATTAAATGAATTGTTGACGAATTCTCTCTTATCCTATGAGTATAGATAACTCGCATTGCCGGTTGCTTATGCATTATCGATTATTGAGTCAATAAGTTGCTCATGTTTATTTTAGTTTAACGTTGCCTATCTGTGTTAAGAAATATAATAAGTGACTTACGAGTAAAATGTTGGTGTTGTAGAAGAAAAAACGAAATTCAGTGATAAAAATTTTACACATTGTAATAACAACTATAAAAGAAATTAATATTTTAATGTTAACATGGGTCAATCATTTTGTTTTGATGACAAAGTAG
Organism: Parnassius honrathi; assembly: GCA_018247895.1. Classification (NCBI taxonomy): domain Eukaryota; kingdom Metazoa; phylum Arthropoda; class Insecta; order Lepidoptera; family Papilionidae; genus Parnassius; species Parnassius honrathi. The sequence continues at coordinate 12,624 of DWHP01004104.1, forward strand.
TTATAGTGACTGGTGGGGCAGCTGGCATCGGTTCCGGACTGGTCCGTGATATACTTTCGCAAAATGCCAGGGTAAATTGTACATTAATAAAAACCTCACGAATAATAATTATATTAGATACAACATTATAATATTATCTCTTGATATTAAAAATAATATTATATATATATATGAGTGTGTGTGTGTGTGTGTGTGTGTGTGTGTGTGTGTGTGTGTATTTC
>DWHP01004105.1:0-12843 GCA_018247895.1 Parnassius honrathi
GTCCAGAACTGGTACTACTACACGTCGTTGTACCGCCTTTGAATCAGTGGTCCAGAACTGGTACAACTACACTACTATGTCGACCGATAGAGAAAACGAGAAAACTATGGCATAATTATGGGATCATTATCGTGATCAGGATCTAATTTGACAGCACTAAAATTCTTACTATCTCTTTCTTGTTTTCACAAATAGTAAAAGACAGCGAATGAATATCGACACCATGGTCTGATAATAATTCTTCACGTAACGTAGTTCATTTCACAAAGATTCCACAAGATTATTGTAGGCTTCTTTTTCACACTTTGAAAAAATTGGTTGACCCTGCAGACCATCCCTGGAACTTCCCGCTCATTTCAAATGCAAAACGCTCCAAATTTCACCAAATTATGCTGCGAAATCTCGAACTTACGTTTACAAATTCTTTCTCCTTCGATATCTCGCAAAACCAATGAACCTATTTTCATTTTTAAAACGGCATTCGATGTCATTTTAGAGGTTAAGATTTGATTAACTTTTGAAATCGATCGGTAAAGCCGTTTAAAAGTTATTAAAAAAAACAGTTTTTCAAAATTTTATTTTTGATATTTCTCAAAATCCACTCGTCCGAATCAGTTCATATTATCACCAAATCTTGAATAGATTGAGATCCTTAGAACGCTGTAAGCTGCACCTCAATTGATCAACACGTTCAAAAGTTATGAAAGGTTTACATACACAGACACATACATACACACATCCGTACAGACGTCCACGTGAAATTAGTCAGAATAGCTTCCTGGGATCTAAAAACGTCGAGATCTGATGAAAACTCGATTTTCGAAAATCGGGGTGAAACCAATAACTTCCCTATTTTTGAAAGTTTTCAATTTTCTTAGCGGGAAGTTAACAAATCATTCTGCCTGTTACTTCTGATGTCCTCGTAAATTCCCTTTCATATTTAACGTGCATACTTTTTATCTTTCTTTAATTCTACGCCTGATCCTTTGTTTGCGTTAGAAAAAAAAGCAGCGATGGCGACGTCCTGTAGCCATGATATCTCTTCCGTTTCTTACGTACCTGTGTTTACGTTAAAAAAAAAACCACGGGCGAGTTTGAATGACGGCGGGCTCTATCGGCGTATTCGTTAATATTTATAGGGCGATAAGTCAGTTCCGGGCATCGTTTCGGGCCGCTTATTGTTTGAATTTTGATTGATTACTATGAAAAAAAAACTACGCTTTTTATCGATGTCTTTTTTTAAATATTGTTTTGACTCGTTGTGATTTCTTGAATACTAGCGGACCCGCTCCGGCTACGTCTGGGTTGGATCTATTAATGTGGTGTCATTTAGGTTTGAAATAATCATCAAAGACAATTTATTTTGTTGTTTTATCGATTTAACTAAAATATAACAAAATCTCCAAGTGTTTTTAGATAAAATATAGCCGAGATCTGTGCGTGAAGTCTTTTACTGCAATCGGTGTGGCCATTCCAAAGGTTAGCTTGCACACATATAGACAGATAGACAAAAAGTAATTAAAATAAAACAACTTGTCTTTTCTTCTAATGACTGACGACAATTTTATTCAAACGTATAGAAATGCTTTTACTTTAGTATTTATATTAAAATATATGTAAAAGAGTTTTCACCACGCTGAAGCTGTTTAATATTTACGTATTGTTTCGTTATTCTTGCAAACCGTGTTACATTTGACATTAGAGAAATTGTGAAAATCAATTTGATCATAACGACAGGAAGTTGGTGCCATAATTAATTGAATTTAGCTTGAACCGTTAGCATGTACTTAGCACGTATTATTTTCACTGACAATGGTCTAAGCATTGACTTGACAACTTGGTCTCATTTATTACATAAACACACACTATTAAAAAACGAGTAATGGCGGTAAATGACGTCACATTTGTTATAGTCAAATATGGAAATATCTTATTAGCATTGTACGAAATTTCGGCCAAGTTCTGTAACATCATCATAATTTCAGTCCCTAATAACTGTCCACTACTGCACATCAGCACCCGCCAAGAAATGTCACAAAACCGTGTTGTGTTTTCCCCCCAAATGTTTTCTACACAGTTCTTGGCGACCTGCACCGGTCGACTTGCATGTTTACCACGTCGTCACTAAACCCAGCAAGTTTTATTTGTCTAAAGAACATGCTTAATTTATTAATTTTTTTTCTCAAATTCTGTATCCACTAATGTTTGTTTATGTTGCATTCAGTTATTTTTAGGTACTTACTTTAATTGCTTTGTACGTTTTTTAATAATTTTGTATCGTATGCCCACAGGGTAGGACATAGCTGAACTTAATTATGTAATTATGTATCTAACATCTATGCCATACGTATAATTCACGAAATAAATAAATGAATGTACGAAGAAACGAGGCTGTCACTCGCTAACATTTCTTTACAAACATTATTAAATGTAGTGAATTCAATTTATATACCGTAGTACGTTAGGTATTACTGCAGGTGCAACTGCTCAAGTTGGTAAAATACACCATTTGCATGTTAATCTTAGTAAGTTAGCTTTTTTATATAACTTACAAGCTTTTCAAACCTTTGAGGATTGTTTTTGTATTTCCATACGTATATACGGGTATTCATTTTGTAATAGAAGCAGATGTTTTAAACATAAACAAAGACGACGTTGCAAGTCAAGATCAATTTTTATATAAATTGAAACAAGTCGGTGCTTGCATCTTTATTCAGAGTCCATTCGGTGCAGGATGCAAATCCGGATGCAACCTCGGAGCTGCTAAGCAAAAAGGTCACGCCCCACTAGTAAAAACTAGCTCGTCTCCGCTCATAGCTTTGCGGCTTGGATAGTGCGAGAGGTTTTTGTCATTATACTGCGGTTTATTTCCTCTTTCTCTTTTGTTTGACTTCCATTGACTTGAAAATAAGATGCAGTGATTTTTTACATTTATTGGTCATTCCGTTTATATGTTAATTTCGTTTGCAGTAATTTTCAAAAAGAAGAGATTCTTATTTTAGAGATTCGGATAAGCTTTACATAACTGCAAAGAATGTATTTAAAAAAATAAAGTGAGTTAAGTCATAGGAAATACAACAAAGACCCAAGTCATAGCACTCTTCTTATTTCTGATAAGGAATCTGAAATGGAAAGGAGTGGAGAATGGGAAGGACGTGAGAAAGATATTCCGCAACACTATATGAGTGCGGGTAGACGGAGGAATTTTTGATTTTCACACACTGCCTTTTATCAACGATAAACATACCGTAAATCATAACCTAAAATTATATAGTCGCATTGTTCGTAACTTTATTAGTACAAAATTTTAAACAATAGGATTAAACGTTAAGACAAAATGACACGTAGAAAGTTATTAGCAGTATTTCTTGTTACATTTTGACATTCAATTGTGGTATATGTCTGGTATTATGGTTGAAACAATCTTGTCAGCATCTGACGCAGAGCAGACAGCCTCTCTTCGGTCTATAGGAGGCATTTCATAGAGTTTGCGCAGGAATTACTTGCTTTAATTCCCACCTTTCCTTTCTACCATCGGACAACCAGACGGTCGGCGGATCTTCAACCTTTTTATACGTGGTAAAGCCATGCTGCAGTTATATTAGTAGTATAGTTGTAGCAGGAATGGGTCGGCTCGATCTAGGAAGGACCATACTCTCACAGAATACCAGCGTAAAATAGTAGCTTAATGCTGCTGTGTTTCGTATGGTGAGTGTAGAGAACTGGAGACGCTTTCTACTGGAAACGAGGCATTGCATCTTAGTCCTTTCGGGTGATATCGCATCTGAGGATAAGTGTAAATGTCTATGGACCGCAGCAACCACATACCATCAGATGGACTGTGTGCTCGTTTGTGTCCCTATCCTATAAATAAATAAAAAGTTTTTCCCCTGAAAACTTAGTATGTATGAGTGACGAACAAGGGGAACGTTTTCACCAAGCTTTAAAGGTTTTTGAAGAACGACATAAAGGATTTTGGGATAAAAACATGTTAGGGGATTACTGTTGGTCAATTTTAAGAGAAACTGATTCAAATGGCTGTAAAAAGAAGGAAAAAATTAGTCCTTTTTTTAGTATTAATACCAAAATGATGTATTTCAGCTAAGTTAATAAATATTACATAAACCAGACGTGACAGAATTTTTGTATTATTTTTTCTGGATAATTCTATCTAAACGAATAACAAAATAACAACTTTCAGCTAGGGTATGAAAACCGTATAAACTAGTGATAACTTTCAACAGTATCAGAAATCCGAACGCATGGTAGCTCAAGCACGAAGTGAACGGCCGCTCCAAGGTTTGACTAGCTCACTCCGGATGCATGTTGATGGGTTGTAGCTTTGCCGATACGCCGCAAAGGTGGAATATAATTGGCTTTTGGTCAGCGCAAGTCCGTCGTAACCCGACCTTACTCCCGCGAGGCTGGTGTGCTACTATGAAATAAAAAACTATGGGAAATAATCAGCGGTGCTTAAACATCTAATATTTTCATTTAGTATAATAAGTAAGTCTCTAAGTACAGTAATTTAAAACAAAGAATGCGTTACAATTAAAAAAATGTTGGGCACAAATTATGTTTTCTTTTTCTCGGGGTTTTCCGGTAGAAACAAAAGATGGGCAGTGTAATCTTCTTATATGAATAAACTGAAAATTATTATAAATCGCGGTTGCCACTTCCAAGCAGGGCAAATATAGCGAAGTCTCTCCTATGAAACAAGTTGCAGTCGAGGTCTATGTTCAACATAAACATAAATAGTATCCCGTTACCTTTATAAAACACAGCAGTATAATGCTGCTATTTTACGCTTGTATTCTGTGAAAACGCGGTCCTTTCTTGGTTGAGCCGAACCGAACCAAATTATTCTTAACTATTCTTTGTTAATCTGTACTTAGTATAAAATTAATCAAAACGTGCCACTAAATCGTGCATCCAAAAAACTCACGTCGTAGTCGATACTGGCCCTCTAAAATACTACTTGAAGTCACGTACTCTCGCTATGTTATCTTCTAAGCGATAAGAATTTGTACGAACATACTTGCTATAAATTATACGAGTGGTGTTAGAGTCACGCTACAGCTGTATGATACGATACTCCTATAAACATTTTTATAGGAACTGGCGACCTGCTGCGGCTTTGCGTGGGTGATTTTTAGATCTCGACAACAACGCCACCTACTTAAACATAATTGAATCCTACTTAGTTCATTTGGAGGCATAGAGCAACACGGGCCGCCACTGGACCGGAGCGAGATAGCCATACGCACGCGTCCCCTCTGCCAATCATTATCATCATCATTACAGCCCTTCAAAAGTCCACTGCTGAACATAGGTCACCCCCATGGAATGCCACAAAGCATGTTACTGAGTCACCTGCAACCATCGACTTCCTGCAGGTCTTACCAGGTCGTCACTCCATCTCTAGAATCTTTCTTACACAATCGGTAGGTGATGCTTCGATCTATACGACCGACCCATTGCCTCATCAGCTTGCTTATCCGTTGGGCTATATCGGTTACTCTAGTTCTACTGTGGATATCCTCATTAAAAGTTTATCACACAGAGAAACCTACTCCATAGCTCGCTGAGCGATTTTGAGCTTCCACATACGGCCAGCAGTAAAGGACCACGTCTTAGATTCATGCCATCACTGGCAACACGCATTGGTTGTAAAATATCGTTTTCAAATTTTGAAGTGTACCTGACGAGAGAATGTGCAGATGTGCCGTAGTTTCCAGAACGCTGCCCAGTTGAGTTGAATCCGTTGCTTGACCTCTCGGTCGAAGTTGGACTTACTTGGTCGGACTGTTTGTCCCAAGTAAACATACTCGTCAACAACTTCGAGCGTAGTTCTTATTGGTTTAATACTCAAAGGCTCGATACAAATACTGGCATAGGTGTGACATAGACGTTATACTTTGTACTGTCCATGTTCATCCTAAGACCTACCCGTTCGGTAACACGACATTGAGGTTCATAAAAATTTGCATAGTCATTATTCAGTGTATTTAAGACTCGTCCGAAACCTCTAAAACGAAACGAAACCTCCTGACCCGAGAGCTCTAAAATCAGATAAATCATCTCTAATGCCGCCTCTCGTGAGGCTATACCACCCCGACCTCGCCTTAGACGATCTCGAAAAAGCCGAATGCCTAGGCGACAGTCTAGAGAACAAGTGCAGGATGCACTTGTTCTCCACCAACCGTACCAACAGATCCCGCTCGAATAAAATTATCAATTTACTCGATTTTAAAACAATCGATGAAACCGATGCATGAGTCCGACACTGACACTTCACGTATCTATTTACTTCGGATGTATAATAATAATATTAAACATATCAAGCGCATATTACTTCTGATTTCAATCGGAAGATATGAACGTAGACATATGCGATTGCATATTGAACTTGTTCACTTTCTGTTCCTACATTTTATTATGGAAAAAAAGACATCTTCCATTTAAGGAGACGCGTTTATTCGCCATGGATTAGTAAGTAATTACAAGAGTCAAAACAGCTACAAAATAAGGTACGTATGAAGGTAACTTTATCTTCATACGTACGTTGATTTGCTATTGGGATCTTTTAATATACAAGTGTAATAATTTTACGTAGGTATATCCGTGAAATAAAAAAGCAAAGACCCGATAACAGTAAACTGCAATAGGATAAACTTTAATTTTACTAGAAACGACCTAAAAATATCTGTTAAAGCAACATATCAATGAGATAATTAAACATGTATATAAAAGTGCACAGAACAATTGAAGAGAAGTTTTTTTTTTCGGAAATGTACTTGGACAAAAAGGAAAAAGAACTATCAAAATAGAAGATAGACATTTTTCTGTGAATTGGTCATGAATATAAATCAGAGACTGTGGGGATGAGCAAAAATGTTTTGCCAATGATTTTGGTCCATAGGAAGTAAAATGATAATCAAAAAATAAAAACCTCTATGAACAGTCTACATATGAAATACATTAATATATATATATCTCTTAAGACAACGTCATGCTTAGAATTGAAGATTAGAGATACAACCCAGTTTGTGTACTGCCGGTTGCTTATCCTCGTCAAACACAACAAACAACCTGTAGGAGACATTGGGAGATGTAATTATTTAATTAAAAATGTAATTGAATAGACGTAAATACGTAAAGACATCCGTGTAACAAAAAAAAACAATCAGTGAGGCGGTATCAAGTTACGAAAACTTCAGTCAAGCAATCGTTGAGTGCAATCACTACGAAGCAACATTCAAACAAGTGAGCCATGTCGGTGAAGAAAAGGCGGGTAATGGCGTAAGAAGAACAGAACTCGCAGCCGTATTCGTTACGGTCTTAGACCATTCAACCCAAAGTCTAAGGTTACGGTAACTACATGTTACCATTGTATTGCACTTTGTATTGTTTTAATACTTCCCGTATTTGGATGATCCTAGTCGTTATTGCACAGATCAGGGATATCGATCCTTTATGTATCAACGTGCCATTTTTCTAGAAAAAAGTTTTATGAGGTCATATAGACGTGCTGTAAAATAATTTTGACTTCGAGTTTATTGGTAAAATAATAGAACTAAATACTATCAACTCAATACTCTTTATTTACTACAAAAAATAAATAAAGAGTTTTGAGTTGAAACATTTACCTATTATTACTGTATAAAATGTATACTTATGTAAACTCATTACTTATACGTTTGTAAACTTCTTTACATCTATGCCATAGGTATATTTTAACATTAGTACCTAATTAACATTGTTGCTTAATTTTATTTTTATAAGCATTAATTATTAATTACATACCCATTTTTTTTGGCAATCAATTGCGACGTTATGGAAAGATATGCGTTGTTTTTTTGTTTGTAACTTTCAAATTGTTTTCTTTGTTAAATGGGCAAGGAAAACTCAGATCTTTGTAATTGCCAAATCAGAATATATACATATATACACATACATTTTCCTATTTTCAATGACAACCCTAGTGTAGGAATTTGTGCAATAAACTCACTTCGTGCAAACACTGCGTAACTGTTTGAGTACCAAGTACCAACTTACATTTAGGTTAGTCTTGAGAAATATTACATTCTTGCTGGCGAACCGTTTACTTCTAATATGTGTTTATTTATTTGTCAACATGTTCTGTCAATGCACTATATAATATAAGACATTGTGAAGTTAATCATGTACTATATGTGGGCCATCACTCCCTGACAACTTTCTCGAATTTTACGTTAATTTACGTTTTACGACTAGTTAGTGGAGTATCAAAATAAAATTATGAAGGATATGTGAATTTTTATTTATTTATTGAATTGAGGGAAGCTTAGGAAATAAGTTGGTAAAATTAAATCTGTATACCTTATCGAAATTATTCATTTGTAACGAATTAAACTAATCGAAAGTATTCATTATTATTTAAAAATCAACATTTTGATACACATCTTAAATGACATTAACTGAAACTCGGTAGGCGGAAAAGCTTTTTTCCCCCAAAATGCATTCGGATGTTGTCTTCGTTGTCTTTTGACATACCTTTCTTACTATTTTTGCCACTTTCTTTAAACCACGCATCATTTTGGTGGACCTTTCCTCGGACACTGTGCAATATTCATGTGATTTTGTTGTGTGAATTCTGAAAATTTGAGTCTACTACATATATATAAAACATGCCAACACACTTGCCAAAACGCATACACGCACACACACGTGCACGCGCGCACGCACACGCGCGCACGGGGTACAGCAGAACTACTTTTTTTTTAAATATTAGAAATGCTATAAACATTACCAATGTTCCCTTTAACCACTCGTGGTAAGCTTAAATTGCTTGTGTTACGAGTGGTTCACGCCAGTAATCGAATGGCGGATTCGAACCCACGACCTTATGAGTTCGCGGTCCGCGCCCTGCCATTAGGCTACTGTCGCTTCAACTTCTAACTACTTTACAATAGGCAAAGGTTTTTGTGTAACATTGATATTATTTGGAACCTGTATACATAATAAGTTTGATTGCTTCGTTAGTCTAGTGCTCGTAAGCGCGTGTGCTCATGTGGTCCCGGGCTTCGCATCTCTCTCTTGTGGAGTCAGATTGCCATCCCATCGGACTGTGAGAGTGAGTAAGGAAATAGAAAGTGCTCCTGTACTTGCGCACGCACTCGGATACTATAATTCTGTCCTGCACAGATCGTTAGTTTCCATTGAAACTGGCCGCCGTGACCGAAATTCGATCTAAAGGACATTATTTTTATATATGACTTGTACGTACGTACTACCTGTACGTGAAAATTAGTGTAATAATTACTATTCGAGACGTTCGTTGCTAAATCAAAATTAAATATAAACCACGTTTTGTAAAAATTCCGAGATAGTTTCCGGTTTAAGGATAAGTCTTTGTCAGGGAAGAAGGCCACAGTCTTCGCGATATTTAAAATTGAAGTCTCTGTTCGTAATGTCAAAATAAGCAACAACTATACAGCTCTATACTGAATGCATATGAGAATATATACGGTACTTGTAGCAGTCAGGAATTCACTGGTTCACACATGCACACGTAAACTTACGTTCCACTACACGTCCACTCTCGCCCGCGGCTCTCGTGGTACTGACGCGGTGCGCTCGAAACAGTGGACGTTTATACTTGTGTCTCAACAGGCAATATTTATGATACTACCTTCATTCCGATCTATGAACCTTACTTTATTACATACTTATTAGCATTTTATAATCACATACACTACATCATGTATGCTTCATGGGGAAGAAATTTAAGAGCTTCCCATACCCACCACATTGAGCAGACAGATAAAACACTAGTTGGTAGGACTTGATCACCCTCTAGTAGCCCATCCGAGTAGGCAAAATCTTCTCACTAATTTCTGCTACCTAATTGCAATGCTTGTACTGCTTCGTCCGTTCTGAAGGGTATAGAGCCCCAGTAAAATTACAGGCTATAAGGTAATCCAGGCTTATTTCTTGCTATCAGATATCATCAGGTGAACCGTAATTCCGTTTGGAAATTTAGTTTTATAAAAAAACACGTTCTTTTAATGATGTCATTAGCAGTGTATGAAGTCCATTGGTAGGTTCTCGTCACTCGATAAACAGAATATTCGGCGGGCAGTTGAAGTCGGTATATGGAGAAAAGTTTTTTTTTATAGAATAAGGGTTACAAACGAGCTCACAGTCCGCCTGATGGTAAATGGATGCTGTGGCTCATAAATATCTACGTTTATCATCGATTAAGAATCATAATGCTGATGCGTTTTTACTCCTGAGGACTAAGACGCAATGCCTCTTTTCGAGTAAAAAAGGTCTTCGGATCTCTACACTCACCATACGAAACACAACAGTATTAAACTGCTATTTTACGCCGGTATTCTGTGAGAATGTAGTCCTTCCCCGGTCTAGCCAACCCATTCATGCTACAAGCATAATATAGCTGCAACGTGGCTCTACCACCGACAGAAGTTGGCAAGTCCCTCACTACATTCAAGTTGGCAAGTTTAATTATGTATACCAAGGTATTATAATATACGCCTTTTACTTTATTAAACTTTAATACATTACTTCACTTTGCATAAACCTATTTAACGTTTTCGAAGTTGCCAATTTTTCTTTTCATATTAACTTTCGATACCTTTTTTAGGTCATAGTGTGAACTTTGTGATTACTTTCGAGGGTGCTTATTAGTTATATTGCGAGTTTAATCGGATCTGGATAAGAAAAATAACATGGCCCGATCTAGGTAGCGATAAACGTTACTTAATTATTATTTTTACATTGCTGTGAATACACGAACTTGTTTACTTTCGACAAACGAGCATACATCATACTTGATGGTAATGGCCCACAGACTACTATCGAGAATCAATTATATGGAATACCTCGTTACCAATAAAAAGGGACTCCGATTTTTTATATTCAACATAAAAATACAGCAGCATTATTCTGCTATTTCACGCTGGTATTCTGTCAGAGCGTAGCTCTACCCCAGTCAGGTCGACCCATTCGTGATGCGGCTATACATAATATCTGCACACAACGAGCACAGAAATAGTAGTAATAAGACAATAGAAATCGCATAGACGCGTGAACTCCTCGCCGGTATGATATGTTCACGAACATCGTTTACCGTTTTGTGATTTAGTTGCGCGAGGAACGTCGTACGTGAATTTATGTTACTATAATGTTGAACTGCAGCATAAACAGTTGTAAAAACTCATCAAGGACGTGTAATTCAACTAATAAAGTAAGCTGATTATTTACTAATTATCATTGTTTTAACTAATTTACATCTATATGAATACCTTACTATGATATTTAACTTTGTAAACTTTCATTTATTACTTTTTGTATTATACAATTACTGTTGCTGCTTTTGTTCTACCGTAATATGCGACGCACGCGACGTTGACAAACTCGCCAAGCAATGTAATGTGAAACATTAGATATTATTGTGCATTGCGTATGTTTATAATACGGTTGCATCAGTCGCTTAATATGTATGTGTAAAGATGTGTAAAGGTGTGTAAATCATTTCTATTGTTTAACGAGGCCATTGTTACCATGTTAAAAAAATTTAGAACTTCAATTACTATCCTTTTTGTTTGTTTCATTTTAAGAACTTTCTTCTAGTCTTCTATATTATTTTATATTTTACTAAGTGCCATATACTTTAAAAGTATTTTTTATTAGTAACTAGCGGTCTAGCCCGGCTTCCCAGGTTTGATATTTGGATTCTAAAACAGCGCAGCCTACTGGGCCCAACTATGCCTATAACCTTAGCCTATAACGCGGAAGTACAAGCAACATTTTGAGAAAGTTTTACCGCAATCAGATGAACGGTATGTCAGCGCGTTCACAAAAAATAATAAATATAATAAAAAATTAATTTTCGTATACTAAGATAGCGGGTTCAACAATTCCTATTATAAATTACTTTCGGCGGTTTATAAAAAATATTGAAAGGTATTTTAATATATCACGAACGTCTTCATTTCAAAAATGTTTAACTTTTATATATTTTTAGAAGTTGAGGCATAAAGAACTTTTTATGTAGGTATATTAAAATATCGAATACTTACAGTATATCCAGCGGCAAGGACTGTGAACAGCTTTTATAAGATGTCTCGGGGCGCTGATACTTTGAAGGCACAGACTGGTTCATCTGCGTACGCTCCATGAGGACCCCATTGACTATACTTTTTTTAAAGACATTGTATTACTTCCGTTCCCCTTTATCACTTTTGTCTTGATATATTTTGAACGCTTCAACGTTGTCAAGTTGCTTTTTTGTTTGATTGATTTTGCGTTCATATCCCATTTTCATTTTGCTAAATATTAAACACATTCTGAAACAAGGTTTTTTGTAATAACGAGTATTATCAAAAATACTAAATGAGCTGAAATACGTTAAAAATATCTATTGCAAGAGATTTTTTATGAATTTAACAATCACCATCACACATACCATTTTAAAACGCCTGCAGCATATGCACCTGTAAAAGAAGAAGTATTTAAAAGTGGCAACAGTACGAGTTTCATTAAGTTATAATTTATTTTATAAGTGTAAGTTCATTTGTATTTGTCAGTTCAGTCATCAAAGGCGACGATGAATGAAAGAAGTGATTTTCTTCATCTCTCAAAGTACGTCAACCGTACTGAAATTTGATGTATCAGTCGTACACGGTTGCCCACAAGGGCCTACATACATAAGTGAATCCAATTCATTGAATGAAAAGTTCAATGAATTTTTCAATCAAACACTACATTTCAAATTTAATTTTTAAAATGTGGAGAGAGACCAATAATTAAAACCTGCGCTTTTACTTATATATATAT
>DWHP01004106.1:0-12842 GCA_018247895.1 Parnassius honrathi
TTTTCGTTAAGATACGTGACTAGGCCTTTGTTTGAGATTGCGTGATTAATTTAACTTCGCTTGTTATTAATTGTGTCCACTAGTTGCCTTTTTGATATCGCACGGAATCAGTTATATTACAGTCTAGAAGCTTCGAATGTGCGTAGCATTTTGATATAGTACGAAGCGATTTTGCTTGTTCGATTGAACTCTAAACTTTGACTATATATCAACTTAGACTATAGTTTTGTACTAAGTGACGTTAAACTGGAGTTCGGCGCCCGGAAGTGAGGGCGTCCTTTGAAGCAGTGCAACGACAGCGGGTTTGTCCGTCTCCATCGGTGAAGTCAGCTCACGTATGATACACCTTCTTACACATACACACGCACACTACGTTCCCATAACGCCGACGACGCCTTGGGGTCTACCCTACTCCGGAACCAGGTAACTATTTTTGCTTGAGAGCCATATGTATAAAGAATTTCCATAAACCATTGGGCTCTCCCCTTGGTTGGACTGCCCGTCGAGATGGATTACTGATGGGCCCTAATCCAGTCGACCTTCGTCTGAGCAACTCAGGGCCGTAACAGAGCAGTATATAGTCGTGATTTTTTTTAGAAAGTGGTTTGGTGCGCAATTAAAAGCTGAGTTGATGGACGTTTATGAAACATTTGTACCTACACTTAAGACCATTTATTACTGGACAAATTACTGTATTTGGCTGTACTTGCCCTGCAGACATCGCATGTGCTGGACTCCCAATTAAGGTTACTACCGAAGAAATAGAAGAAAAAAATCATGATATCGTCATGTAAAGACTGTCGTAGTTGGTGCGTGATATTGCTAAGATGGTAGGCATCTCATATAAGCGGGTATATCATATCCTGCATAAAATTGTGCAGATGGAAAAGTGAGAGTGAAAACCATCGTGCACTCAGCTCCGTAGAATCTTTTTGGTCTAGTGACCAAAAAGATTCTACGGAGGTCATTTCAAAATCGTGTTTGGAGAATCTGCACGATTTCTGGCATTGTTTCCTGACTGTTCCATCATTACACCCCGAGACAAAACAGCAGTCAAAATAATGCGTTATCACCGAAGAAAGCACACTAAAAATGCTGAAGGGGTTTTATTGGCAGGAAAAGTGATAGCAGTTGTTTGTTGGGATTCACAAGGTATCCTTTTGATTGACTATTTGGGAAGATATAAAACTGTTACTAGCACTTATTATGCAACGTTATTGTAGCGTTTAAATAATAAATTGTAAGAGAATCGACACACTAATAACTTATGGAAAAGCCTAGAAAATCTTGGTGCCTCTTAAAGATGGCAGTATATCCATCTCATAAACCGGATGTGGAGTGCACATACCGGTGACGGGATACAAAGTTGTAAGAGAGGGTCTGATCTGGTCTTTTCACTAGGGAAGAGGCCCACGTCTAGGTAAGCGCGCGAATAAGTTCCTTTGTTTCAAGACTGTGCACCTGATCACATATCGACCGTTACAATGGCAAAAATGCACGAGTTGAGTTTCGTGATTTTGTCTTCCGTATCCGCTTCCGCATCCGTAATTCGACTTTTGTCATCAATGTTGATTTTGTATATGTGGTTGTGATACAAGTTGCAATAATAAATTGGGTGAGAGCCGGCCAGTGACATGTGTCGTGCACATGTACGGTACTTTCAATACAATGCACCGACCCAACGAACATCCGAAAATTTGCATCCACATTTAAAAAATTCTGCATCCGCAATATCCCCTTAATGCACTATGGCCCTCTTCTAATACGGGGATGAAGTTTTTCATTTATATTTACAAACGGAGGTGTTAAAAAAAACAAAAAAAAGCTTATTAAAATTCTGAGGAACTACAAAAATCAATCACGATTTTCAAAAGAAAACTTCACGAGCAATATCTGCCAGCACGTAGCAAAAATATGTAAATGAGATCGGTCGAAACCCGAATAAACGCGTTTTGCATCAGATTCGATAAAAAATACTAGATTTTAACGAATTCAAAGTTCGTAATGAAATTTTTTCATTTACATAAGCCGGGTGTCACTTCCTTAAGCACGGAATATTGCTCAAGATACTCGTCGTCGTGTGTACTCTCGTACCTTACGTAACTACTTAAGCTAGTTACCTTAAATAGTTATGTTACTACTGTAAATAGGATATTTTTTACCTGTTAAGATTGAGTATATTTCTGAATAATGTATTATTATATAACCGTTGGCTGTCCTTATAATATTTATGTTTATTTAGTTATTTAATCACAACAAAAAAATTAACATTATACGAGTATAAACACAGGTAACTGTAGATACTAAGTGTAGCGGCGCTGTCGTCGCGCCGCAAGCGAAACACACCGAAGCCTAGATCGCACTATCAAAAATTCTGAATCATAAACAGTATATATAGAACTTCTCCGAACTATCACTTGGAGTGTTGGCCGCTCCTCGGGCAGAACACCTTGCCCAGCGGGAGATGTCCCCTTTTCCTTCCTACGGCCACACTAAGCTAAGCGTGGCTTGTAAATAAATACAATCAAGAGGATAATAATAAAATTACTGCTTATTTTAGTATATAAAATATTTCAATGAGAGTGGTCTTTGATTTTTATGATAATTACGAACTACCGTGCGAAGCTTATGGAATCACATAGTTGTCCGTCCGTTTGTCACGAAAAAGGTTGGAATTTCAAGTAGTTATATATGATGATTATAAACTAAAATTTTCGATTCCGAGGACTATTTTTTCGATGTGAAGAAAATAAGAGGAAAATTTCACAGAATACGAATAAGATGTGCATAGCCTGCATTTGTACCACAGAGTAATAGAATAGCTGCGTCATGCGCTGGCTTTCCGGCTTTTTGCAGAATTTGTTTTTCGTACCCTGTAGTACATAATAAACAATAATACTACGCACCTGTAGTTTGTCTGATGATTTTAATATATCATAATTTACTGTTTATACAAGCCTAGGATAGTACGAAAAAATATATTAATTTTGTATTTAAATACTTCTAGATAACAATAGGAACAGCTTTGGTACTACTACTTCAACATTTTTACAAAATATCTCTAGTGAGAATCTTAATACATAATTGGCTTCACTTTGACGTTGGACATTTGGTTATGTTGTTCGATATTGTTTTATGATATATTATTTATATTATAGTAGTATAATTGTAGCACGAATTTGTCGGCTCGATCGGGGAAGGACCACGCTCTCACAGAATACCAGCATAAAATATTAGCTTAATGCTGCTGTGTTTCGTATGGTGAGTATAGAGAACCGGATACCATTTTTACTGGATTTGAGGCATTCCATCTTAGTCCTCAGGAAAGCGATAAGGAAGGTGAAGGATAGGGTTGCTCAATATGACAACCGCCTGTTGGAAGCTGAAACTCGAATCGACCAAGTGAATAACGTGATAGTTGACATGCAAAAAACGCAGGATGACCTCAAACTTGGAAATGAAAAACAGCTCCCGTAGTAGCTTCAACACCTTCGCTGAATGGATTCAAAGTGCCCCCGTTCGACGGGACTTCTTCATGCTCAGCCTTCAAAATACAGTTCGAAGCTGTTATGAAGGCGAACGGCTGGAATAAAAGTCAGGCCATGACTGCTCTCACACTAGGCCAGCGCGATTAGGCCTTAACTGTTCTAGTAGCTCTTCGTAAGGAAGTGACTTACGAGCAGCTTCTTGAGGCATTGCAGGCGAGATATGGTGACGCTCACCTGGAACACGTCTTATGTGCGCAGCTTAAAGATCGCGTGCAACGCATCAATGAAAACTGCAGCAGTGGGCTCTTGAGGTGGAGAAGTTGGCTCGAAAAGCATATCGATCTCTACCTGCGCTTATTGAAGGGAATCTGGTGCAGACATTCATCAACGGCATCCGAGACGTTGAAGTCAGATCTGCTGTGAGGCTCGGGCATCATGATATACTTAAGGACGCCTTGGCACATGCACTAAAGATGGAAGCCGTGCGGCATCATCATGGTTCCCATCGAGTCAGGGAGGTTGCAGCAGCTACAGTTCGCGGTCGCAATAGGCGATACAGCCCTAAGTAAAGGAAAGGGGCTATCTTCGATCCAGCTGCCCTAAGCGGACTAGAAAGTAAAGGTGATCGATCTCGAAAGGGTAGTGCGGCTAATAGCACCGCCCGACAGCAGCAGGGAAAAAATTAAAGGCCAGGACTGCCAGGCGAGTGCTGGCTGATGTGAAAAGAGCCCCAAGCCCAATACGACTTTGTGATTGAACATCGCAGCGGAAAATCTCATGGCGACGTAGATGCAATGTAAAGAAGACTTTGTCCTGAAGAATTCAAGCATTTTACTAGACAAGAGGTTAAGGAAGTGGTATCTATAAGGATGCTCAGGACAGACCACCTCAACAACGAGTGCCTACAACATGCAAAACAGGAAGATTTGGACATCAAGCCAATTCTGGAATGGATGAAGACCAGTGCTCCCAAGCCCAAGACATATCCGACATTTTGACCCACTTCGGTCGGCACCAAGTGGTTTTTGTAGCCGACATTCGGATGATGTTTCGACAGTCAGTGGTCCATCGTGATGACTGTCGATATTAGCTGATATTGTGGCGCGAGAAGCCCAGCGATCCGATACAGGTGTTTTGGCTGAACACCACCACCTATGGACTCCGGTCTAGCCCGCATATCGCCATGCGAACCCTCCTCGAACTCGCTGAGATAGAGCGTCTAAGATAAGCTCGGGGGGCTTCTATTTTGGAGACTTCGGTCTACATGGACGACATTTGCACGGGCGCCTCCACCATTGAGGAGGCTCTTGTATTGCGAGACAAATTGACTGCCATCCTGAAGTCTGGAGGTTATGAGTTGCGCAAATTGTTGTCGAACTCCCCTCATATTTTGAAGGACTTCCCAGGAGAGGATCAACAAGACCCTCATCTATTCGAGCACCCTGACAATCCTAATTTGTTGACTGTGCTAGGCATTCAATATCAGCCTGTTCCGGATACGTTCACGTATAGAGTCAAACTCGATCCCCCTCCTAAATCATGGACCAAGCGCTCCGTGCTGTCTACCGTATCCCGCACCTTCGATCCTAATGAATGGATCACTCCGGTCATTTTTTTGACTAAGTGCTTTCTTCAAAAGCTCTGGATGTCCGGGTTGGGTTGGGACGACCCTATAAGCGGTGATCTCTAGCGAGAGTGGCACTCCATTGTGTTCTCCCTTCCGGACATCAACCGGGTCTCCGTGCCAAGGTGCTTCCTCCCTTCAGGGGAAGGTGGCTCCCATTAGGTCCCGCTTGACTATCCCTAAATTGGAACTGTCCAGAGCCGCTCTCCACACGCGACTCCTCAACCACGTTCACTCTTCTTTGGAGTCTGTAATTGACATAACGGACGTCTACGCTTGGTCGAACAGTGAGATAGTACTTTGATGGCTCAGAGCTGCACCCAACAATATTGAGGTCTTTGTGCAAACCGCGTGTCTTAAATCCAGAATTCTCGTACGTCTCTAAACTGGGGACACGTCCCAGGGGAGCTGAATCCCGCAGACTGCGCTTCTCGCGGCTGTGAAGCCCCCTCTTTCGTTGACCACCCGCTGTGGTGGGGGCCCAGTTGGTTGACTGAGTCTCAGTCGTTCTGGCCCCAGAATAAATATTTCGAACCAATTGAACTACCTGACATTCGAGCCCGAGGAGGAGTGGGCAAGAATAAGCCCACTCGGGATTTCTCCCTACTAGAACGGTACTGCTCTCTCGATAACCTCTTAGGGGTGACTGCTTGATTGCGTCGATTTGTCCACTACTAATTTAAACATTATAGTATGCTTAAAAAGCTTAAATTTGTTTAGTATTGGGCGGATAAAAAAAGTGCGGTAAAAATAAGGGGCTTTACGGTTTCGTGCAAAAAATAAGACTGGTGGTGGAGCAGAGGTTATGGAATTATCAGACACAGAAGAAAAGATTTTGACCTTAATGGGTGGTGTATGTTTTGCTACAGGTGATAGGCACTTAGAAATTAATCTTTTTATAATAAGTTTTAATACGTTTATGCAAGTTTGTTTATAGGTTCTAAGTATGATTGATTAAATTATAAAACTTTAAAAGGATACACATCATGAAATCCTAGATCCGTATACAGATAGCAGTCCATCATTGTTGGCCAGCCAAATATTTATTGGTTTGGATGCAGCCCCACCAAACACAACGGTAAGGGGATAACTATTTTGTCGTTTATTATTTACTATATTAAATAGTATCATTTTTAAATGTCCATTAGTACGCAGTTTTAATATATTAATAAATATTTCTAGTATAATTAATTTTTTCATTGTGAAGTTAAATTTATAGTGAGATGATGATAATACATACTTATAATATTTATACTTATGTGTGATTATGTTTCAATGTGTTTTAGGAACAAGATTTTTCAACAAATATTCTATTTATTCTATAGGTATAATTAATTTTTAAAGTTAATAAATGCAAATACAAAATCTGTTTCAAAGTATAGGTTTAAATTGAAAAAGTTATATTTTGTGCTCATCGCATTTATCTTCACGGCCAAGTGTAGTAAACATAGTACGTAACTCATTTAAAGGTTGAAGGGGAGACCTAATTCCCCTACCCCTTAACATGGTAGCGGAATTAAGTGAAGATCTACCCGAGTAGGGTACCAACACTACTGGAAAATCCTTCACTGAGCATCCTAGACCAAGTTACTCCATCTACCATCTCGAGACGGCGAGGCCGGCTCTGCTCTTTCCGACCGAGACGCAGGTGTCCTTTCCGGCTGATGCTTCGTATTTCTCCTACCCGGGGTCCAAACTGGAACACTCCTTTGTGCCTCGGGCTGGAGTTTGCGTATACGTCAGAGAGGACATCTGTTCTCGATGCCTCGCCGGTCTTGAAGGTTCGGATTTGCTGTCCGCGCATTTACGGGTGGGTCCCATAGCTGAAACAGACCGACTCTTCGACCACGTCCAAATGGCTAAAGATTCGTTGCTACAGCAGATTCCCTCGGCAGAGATCGTGATCCTCGGCGATTTTAACGCCAACCACGCCGAATGGCTTAGTTCACGTTCAACCGATCATGCGGGGAGATCTGTTTATGATTTTGCCTTGGAATAAGATCTAACACAACTGGTTACTTCGCTTACGCGGATTCCGGATGAGGAGGGTCATACGCCTTTCCTGTTGGGCATTCTGCTGACCTCCAATCCGGATATCAGATTTCCGTCGACGCCCCTTTAGGCTCCTCGGACCATTGTTTTGTCCGGAGTGTGGTGCTACTCACGCTTAAAACGCGGTTGCATTTTGCAGGCTGCCGCCGTGTTTGGCACTATAGGTCAGCTCACTGGGATAGGATACAGTCTTTCTTTGCATCCTACCCTTGGGACCGGATTTGCTTCTCGCCGTACGATATCAATGATTCTATCGCTGATGTGGTATTTCAGGGTATGAAACTTTTTATTCCTTCCTCTGTGGTGTCCATCGGACGCAAATCTTAGCCATGGTTTGGTTGCTCCTGTAAAATAGCATCATGCTATAAGCAGGAGTGCTGCCAAGCGTAGGCTGACGCATCAACTTCCCGGGATGTAAACACCACCGCTCTAAAAAAGAAGTATAATTCCACTTCCAAGTTCATCAAAAGAGTAATAGC
Organism: Parnassius honrathi; assembly: GCA_018247895.1. Lineage (NCBI taxonomy): Eukaryota > Metazoa > Arthropoda > Insecta > Lepidoptera > Papilionidae > Parnassius > Parnassius honrathi. Next base: position 7,644 of record DWHP01004106.1, read on the forward strand.
TAAGGCAAAGTCAGAACACATAGGCATAATTGGCGAGAACCTAGTTCGCCTTCTGTTTAGGCCAAATCGTAACCATTTAAAACTTGCGGAAACGCTCGTCTCGGGCGAAAAAACCGGTTTGACGGTTTGGGCCGGCGGGCATTCGTTTTCCGGGCTGCGGCCGCGCCAATTACGGAAATTATGTCGGGAAGTTACGTTAGAATCGTTAGGCCCGAACCCTCTGGTTGCCCGTCGAGTTGGGTTACTGATGGGCCCTAGCCCGGTCGACTTCTGTCGGGGCAACTGAGGGCCGTAACAGCAACCTATCGAATCCTAGTCCAGCTATGAATTATCGTGTCGACAACGCAAATATTCACAAATAACGTGCTTTCATATTCATGTAGGCAGTATTAAAGATTCTATTTAAAAATATTTGCCAAACATTTGGAATAACAGTCTAGATAATAATGTCGAATACAAATGAATCGTATGTTTATTATTGTGTGCATATAAGAATTGGGATGTATAAGATCGGATCTTTTTTTCCTTTTACCGGGAAAAGACACATAAATTTTTGCAATATACATATATTTTTGCAAATATAAGTTTGATGAAATATCTAGTAAGTAAAACATATACCTGTATTAGGCAGTCACCGCCCATTCGGACCGAGTAAACATTACAGAACAAATAAATATTCAAAATTTGAATTATGGAGTGTAAAGTGGAGAGCGGTGTGTGAATACTAAATATTTTGTTTTATCATACGTTAGTCTTATGCAATAATAATTCTCAAAGATTTGAATTTAATGGATATGCAGATTTTAGAAAACTTTTAGTGTCTTAATAGGTATTAAATTTAGCCAGGGTGTAATTTCCTTTTTATAAAGGCGAGAAGTGCGTGAACAGAATATTCAGTGTTTTATTCACATTATTTCACAAGAGCATTTAAAATATAAGTTACAAATACATAATGTAATTTAAGAGTTCTAAAAGTAATGAATTGCGATTAAGACTTGCCAAAACGATAAAAACAAAGATGTAGAACAAAGAACTTACTAAAACTAAAATCGATTTATGACTGTTTTAACAGTATTTTTTTCTTGTTTTCTTGTCTTTGTTTTCAAGTAAAGTTTGACCCCAAACAAAATATAAATTATTTTATACAAATTTTTTTTTATTATTTAAATGTTACCAACACATTATTTCTCTTATACTGTAAATATGTTTTACCTATCATCTAGTTTGTGGATTTACTTACATCAATACATGATTTACGTGGTATAGTCACGCTGCTGCAATGTTATTGTAGCAACACGCTTGCGTCGATACGACCGAGAAAGGACCACGCTCTCACAGATTACCGTAAAATAGCAGCTTAATCAAGTCTTATCAAATTAATCAATTTAAGATAAAATAAGATCCATATTATTAAAATACATTGATTGATTGATAGTAAATAATTGTATTATGTCACTAAATACAAAAAAACAAATCACACATATGGTTATTCAGTACCTTTTCACTTCCGCAATTACTGGAACATGTCTGTCGCAGCAATGCCGTAGAAGAGGACGGACCAATCTATCTCCGAACATTTTCGGGATAATATTGAACTCGGCCCGCACTCTGCACACTAGTCTCTCGCACCGGTTACCCATTGTCGCGTGAAAACAGGCAGTGCGTGCCTCCGCAAACATGCCAAAGGGACTGCAGAAACGGGGCAGCCCCAAAATCACTCTGAATGCGTTATTGTACAGAATGCGAAGATCATTGTAACTTCGTTTATTGTAATCTGCCCACAGGCTGGATGTGAAGAGTGATGTATAATAAACTCTAAATAGTGTAATTTTCACCTTCTGTGAGCATCGCGCAAATCTGCGGAATATCATATTAACTCTAATGAACAACGGACTCCGCTCCCTCTCAGTGTCCACATTGTATTTGAGGTCTTTGGTTATTATGTGCCCCAGGTACTTAAAGTGATTGACAACGTCTAGGGGCACACTATTTAGTAATACCGGTGGTATATTCACACGGTGGGAAACTTGGTACCTGCCTTGAAGACCATGCATTGAATTTTCTTCACATTGTACTTTCAAATCATATAAAATCATTCACGCGTGGAAATCGCCAATGATCTTGTGATGTCATTAACCTTGAACCAGCCTCTAGTTTAATCAGTAGGTTAATTATATTGATGGATAGATCAATTTCATAAAATGTTGATCAAAAATTACATTTCCACTGCATAATAAGTCAGGCCTCCCCAAAGATATAAAAAATGAGTTCATATTTATAACACAATTTTTTTAAACAAACCCAATTGTTATAACAGTAATTACAAAACCGCGAAAAGAGGACAAGCATATACTCTATGTCACTTTTACAGTTAAGACCAATTTCACTAAACCTAATTATCAAAATCTATCAAGCCATACTTACAGTCGTAAAACGATACCCTCCTTCTGTGGCAGTCGGATAAAAATATGTATTTTTTCCTATTTTATTCCTATTATTGTTGTACCACATATCATATTTATGTCACAAATTAACATATTTCCTTCCCTGCTACATGGAAGGGAGGTAAAATAGTCATTTATACAAAAAAATAAAGATTCATTTTTTATTTAAACAATTTAATGAAAATCCATTAGCTATAGATCACTTTGCATTGACAACAAAATGGAAGACCCATTAAAACTTACTTTGGGAACAAACATTAAAATACTTCCCAATAACAGAATAAAATGAAAGTGGGCGGAAGTTTTGAAGTTTTAGATAATTTTTCATAACGTAATAAAAGGAAAGTTAAAGTATCCGAATACTTGAAACAAATTGCACATTTATTGCATTGTTACGAGTATCTTAGCCTCATTATAATCTTCTTCCTCGTCATCATACGCCTGCTAAAGTCCACTGCTGGACATGGCGACTCTCGTTGATTGGATTTGCCTTAATTATCACGCCTGGATTGCAGCTTTTTTATGGAATAAGGATGACGTGCGAGCACACAGCCCACCTGATGGTAAGTGGATACTGTAAACCATAGACATTCTCTGACCTCGACTAAGAATACAAAGGCAGATGCGTTGTCATCCCCGATGACTCGATATGATGGAATGTCTTGTTTCTAGCAAAAGGGTCTCCACCTCTATACACTTATCATACTAAACTCAGCATCATTGAGCTGGTACTGGGGTTTAGCTGGTATTCTGTGAGAGCGTGGTCCTACCCCGGTCTGGCCATCCATTCCTGCAACAGCCATAATATGGCTGCAGCGTGGCGTTCCACGTAAAACACTTGACTAAATAGCAGTACCAGACGTCTCACACTTTCAATCGCCGCTCTAGGTTATCTGGTGGACGTAAACGAGATGGATATACCATCGTGTGTCAGTAAACATTAGATTTTCTGACATTTCCCGTATTCGCTTTTCTCAAATATGTTGGCAGGAACAGGTAAGAGAGTGGTGGTACCTACCAAGACGGACTCCTGGGCAGAAGGAATGCCAGCATTTGGTATTGGAGCATTCCATCTGAGTCCCCAGGGTGACAACGCATTTGAATTCGGTTTCGAAAATAGATGTAGGTGTCTATGGCCGATAGCATCTCACTCACCATCAAGTGGACTGTATATTCGTATTTCACTCTTAGTTTTACAAAAAAGGTATTGTTATGATTTGGTACATTGCCTACGTTATATTATGTTTAATTTCATATTTTTTTTATAAAATTAAAACTAACTATACTGAAAACTTTCTAACGCTAGATTATTCTTTCATATCTTAGTGAATATTCAGGTCTCGTAAGGGCCACCCTTATATTGCAAAAGTTATACCAGTTTTAGATAGTTGTTTCTGTTTCATTGAGGTAAACCAATAATTCTTTTTGTCTCCAGTAGTAATGGATTCTTGGTGGAGCCCAAAATAAGCGGTTTGTCTTAATTTCTAACTCAGGTCTATAAGTTCTCTCGCCTTAAATATATTGCAGTATGCGAACATACTGGAATCGATCCTTGTTGACACCATTGAAATTTTAATTCCATTTTAAGTGCTAATTAACCTCCTGCTCGACGGTAAAGAAAAATATCGTTAGGAAACCTGCGATTTCGTAAGGAAAGGGTGACAAACGAGCACACAGCCCACCTGTTCGTAAGTTGATATTGGCTCCAAGTCATCTACATCTATCCTCGATTAGGAATCGAAAATGAAGATGCGTACTAAGGTTTAACGCCTCATTTCCAATACAAAAGTCTCCAGTTCCCACCACTCACCATACGAAACAGCAGAAATAAGCTACTAATTTCCGCTGGTATTCTAGACGTTTTGATTCAGAAAATCAAATTGTTTCATGTCGCTTCGAGTGTTGTAAATGATACAGAATTCAAGTTGGTATCATATATCCGATAGATGATATAAACATCCAGATGATAGATTCTAGTATGTAAAAAAGGTGTGAGTGTGTTAGATTCTACATACACAAATTTCACAAAGACAAACATTCAGACCAGAAACAATTGTTTGTAGTCCGTGCGGGATCGACACTGCGGCCCTCAGCTACTACTCATTTCTTTTCTTCTCTTTCTACCGAATACAATCTTCTTGCATCGTTGGAGCGTCACTGCGGACTAATTGCTTCGTGTAAGATTTTTTTAAATTTTATTAATCACAGAAACTTCGAACATATCTTTGCATTGGTATCCGTAGTCTACGGAGTAGCCATCGCGTTTGCGAACTAATCGCATTGTCAGTGTAAGCACGTCTTAGTGAAAGAATTTCGTTTTCAATCGTGTGGCGAGAAAACTTGACAAGTTTTCTAGTCATATTATCAGCATGTAACTAGTGAGATAATAATTGTAAAGTACCTAACTGGTCATAATCGGTGGAGATTTGGACTGTGAACGATATAACTTTGGTCATAAATCGTTTGCAATTTCCCCCTAGGGTCGTATATTATTAATTAATTAAGCTTACTCTTCTGTTTCAAGTCTGTTGAAAACAATAGTATATAACGTTATATGATTTTCTGTTCCTTGTAAGACTAGGGATTGATATTCAAAATTTTTCTGAACAATACGTAGAGTTACAAACGAGCACCTTGATTTAGTAATATTTTTTTCAAAATATAGTTTCTATTTATACAGGATAGGGTGACAAACGAGCACACAGTCCACCTGATGGTAAGTGGTTGCTGTGGCCCATATACATCTACATCTATC
>DWHP01004107.1:0-12842 GCA_018247895.1 Parnassius honrathi
CTCCCTCATATCTCACGTGATACTTAAAATGCTTAATTTTAGTCTAAGTACGTTTATTTGTTTGCACTTTATTTGCACACATTATTTGCACAATTTTTTAAATATAATTTATGGAGTTTGCACAACCACGATAAATATTATCGTGTAGGATTTAGCCATATTTTTAACCTGTTAAAATTACACAGTTTCTTGCGTAAAAAAAAATTACTTGACATTTACCGCGACCCACCCTCTATCTACGTGAGATTAGGTGATATTCGAATTAATGGACAACCCCTAACGTTATAAAGTCTGCAATTAATGAGAAATACTAAAAAAATGTACTCAAGGATATCAATACCAGAAAAGTCATATATAAGTATCTCACCCAACTGCCGGCACACATCAGCCTTCAACGACGACGACAGCTTAGGTTCTTTTAAGAGACGCTCGTAGGCATCCCGTGCCGCTTTTCTTAGCCCTCTCGCCTCTAGTAAATGAGCGGCGTGGAAGCTGAGCTCGAGACGGGTGAAGGTGGCGTCCTGATGCGGCGCGAGGCGCGCGCGTCGAAAGTGTAACGCCGCTGCCGCCCAGTGCCGCCGCGCCTTGAACATCAGCGCCAGCCGCAGGTGCGCATCTGCCGCACGGGAAAACCCCGGCGACACATACAGCGCCATCTGCAGCGCCCGTGTAGCCCTGGTGCAAACGAACCAACACCGAGCTCGTTGTCACGATAAAACATTACCACTTTTGCTACCCGGTGTTTCCCAGGGTTCATTTGTCTACATTTTTTACTATTACTTTCCATTAATGAAAATTTTAACACATAAAAACATACATTTTATAATAAGCTGATTAGAACGAGGCTACTTTAATTTTAATTATCATAATCAAAGCAATAGGCCGTTGATGTGGCTTTAATCAATATCATATTTGGTTAATATATTTAATAATATACAAAATTCATGTTGCTTAAAAACAGAAATAAAATACACAGTTTTATAAAAGCCGATTCAGTAGATACTCAGAAAAACATAATAGTGTTACATTTGAATGAATATACATATTATTATACGTGGTAGAGCCAGGCTGCTCGCTCGTAGTGCGAACACGTGGGCTCGGCCGGGGCCGCGCCACGTTCTCTCAAAATACTAGAGTAAAATAGCAACTCAATGTGAAATCGTTAAAACCGTAATGCGAGTGTAGAAAACCAGAGACCCTTTTTACTGGAAACGTGATATTATACTTTAGGGGTGACAACACTTCTGCATTTTGATTCTTAATCGAAGATAAATTTAGATATGTATGGGCCACAGCATCCACTTACCATCAGGTAAACTATGTGCTCGTTTGTCGTTCTTAAAAATATAGTAGTATCACATTATTTTTAATGACACTGACATACACACATACAGCTCATTCATTCTTTTCATTCATTACAGTCATTAAAGTCGATGGTAAACCTCATAAACATAAATTACGGCTATATAGAACACACTATAGATTATGGGTGTAGGTATAATATAAAGGTTTGGTCAACGGTCAACGATACGGTTTTGTTGAAGTCACAATTATTATTAAAATATTATCCAATTTATACATAATTATTGATTTAAAATTTACAGCACACTTTTTCCGAGGGTTATGGGGTGATGTATGCTCTAGCTAGGTATATAGCTCAAAATGGATGCAACCCATTGCACAGAATTTAATTTAGCCGGAAAACCATAGGATACTATATACGTACATAATTATAATATTTTATGAGGAAAACTCCTAGAATTAAGATATTTAATAATCATACTTATAAAGTGAATCATTGATGTACAATCGATCAAAGATGTCTACTAAAATTATACTTTAAATCTCTAATAACTTGTACGTCAATGCTAGAAGCTGCAACAAGATTGGTAGCGAAAATAATGAGCACGAGTTGACAAAGAGTATTTAACCAAGTATACTACTAACAAGGCGTTATTCAAGATGACTGGTTTTTACTAGATAGCATTGTTAATTGGTCATCCTTAAAATTTATTCATATTTTTAAGTAATAAATATGCAGTTCAATCAGTTACTAGACGGTGACGAGCTACAGGAGCATGCAATGGGTCTATGAATTCAGGCGGTTGAAAATAGTGTTTTTTTAGAAGTTTATGGGAGTTTAAACATAACATAATGGTACTATGATGAACTACACTGACAATCATGAAACGACACGATGATGAATTTTAGTGTATTTTAGTCTAGCCTTTTATACCTGGTTATCACAATTAAAACTATATAAATTTACTTGGTGAAATAGGTATGCGAATCATGTAAGTAACTCAAGCACATTTTAATATATCAACAATTTTAAAAAGCATTTAGACTTTCGAAATAATGATGAAACAAGAATAGAGATATAAAAAATTGAAAGCCGTTTACAACAGGGACCCAAATGTGTGCGTAACAAAGATGAAGAGCATGAAGGCTTTTTTTTGTGCCAAGCATTACTTCCACATTGGAACACACATCGAACAAACAAAATGTTTTTATGATTTCAGTCAAAGCCAAAATTTAAGCTGGTTGGCTTTTGTCGAATCAAAAGCGTATATTTACATTACTGGACACAATTGAAAGACCTTTTTTTTTAGAAAAAAAAGTAAGGGATCAGGTAGATACAGATTTGTACCTGGAATTTAGAAAGTCATTCACGCACAGATCACGTGTCCATCGCGACGTAGCCGATGATAGAAACGTTACGGATTGAGTGTCACCCATTAAATCACGAAAGACACAAGCAAGACGCCTAAATGATTCGTAAGATTATTGGAGCGCATCACCGAAGCGTAACGTCACCGATGCGCCCGCGGGGTCATTGACCGTCTGAGGCTCGTCCGTGCAATCGATCGGACGATGCAACGCAACGTCTAGACAGCGATCGCGATCCGAATCCGACGCCTATACCGCTTTTATTTAGATGACCTCCACTGACATTAGCGAGCCGAAACAAAGGAACGAGACAGGTGGCGTCCGGTTCGGTGTACACCCCGATACCCGCCAACTAAAATTAAATCCTACACATAATATTATATAGAAACGCGCACCGGTGACGGTGAGTTGAAGAGAGCTTTCTCCCGCTTCGACTGCGCTGACGCTTAAGACAATATAATATCGCTTCTTCCTCACATATAACAAGTCTTTCAGATGCATGCACTGCATCATGACCGTCTCACATAATATTTATAAGTAACGGCAACCCCTCGTAACAACGTCCCCGTTTGAATGTAAGAGAAGCCGCACAAGGTGGTTGAAGGTAAGTTTCATCCCCAAATTACGGATAAATATTTAAAAGTACTTTTGTAGAAAAATTCATAAAAATTGCCTCCAGTGCATGGCATTGTGTGACAAGAATTTTCTTAAGTTAGGTATTATGTCACGTTTTATAAGTTAAATACATAGTAGGTTCAAACAATTTGTAATAAAAATTCAACCGAATCGTAATTCTTTTACAATAATGTTGAAGTTTTAACAATTGTACACTTACAATATACGTGTTATCACCATTGACCACCAATGGAGTACACATCCACTGAGTCGATAATGATAAGCGACATATGGCAGGATATATGACCACGAAGCACGTTTCATAAGTATTTTTCCAATCTATCTATCATCTGATTCTTTAAGTAAATTAATTGAAATAAAAGAAACTCATCGCTGAATGCTAGTAATGATACTGGTTTTTCTTTTTAATCATTTCCCCTTCATTTACGTTAACGCTCTTTTTAAAGTATCAGAAATACATACCGAAATATAATTGGAATCCCAAAACGTGTTTATAAGTGAAATTTGTATTTTGTACAACGAATTTTTTTCCAAATCTGCTACCTAGCTTTTCGAATTGAGGTTTCTCTGCCCGGAAAGGAACGGAAACCTTTGATATTTTTCTTCTATTGCTTAAACCGTGTACAAATTTGTTTGAAAATTATTAAATCACATTCCCTTAAATAAATTAAACCTCATAAAATACTTTGAAGTTTGAACAGGGAGAAACCAACTATAAATTTTGATCTTCGTTTTACACATAAATAGAAACTTAGTTAGTTATCATAATATTATCTATGTACACACTCCAAACGCTGTAGTAGTCAGAGTGAAACCTATAAAGTAGAAATATCGTCTGAATTCATGACAATCGGTACGTTTAATAATCCTACTCGCTACCTGCCCTCTAGACCGACGTCGTACATTATCGACAGAGCCAGGTAACAGAATTTGGGTTCCAGTATTCCAAACCTTCTTTCCAGTTCTTTCTTCAGCGGAAAATCAACAATAAACGCATTTAAATACACGAACATCTGCCGGGACATTACAAAGCAAAGCAAAATGAATCGAGGCTGGGACATACTCGACCATGACGCCGGAAATATAATGTTTAATGCGGCTGGTAGAAAGCGTAGAAATGAATGAGGAAGTGCGGAACTTGTGAGCAATTTAGTTTAGCAATGTACTAAGACACCGTGAGGGGTGGGGTGCGGATGTGGGAGGAGCAAAACACCGCCAGTGCCATGAGGCACCTCGGCCTGACTGACCTAGTTATGCGCACTCGCGGGCTTGCGGCGGCTCAAGGACGGATCGACCGCTATTTATAGAGTTCATTCCTCGTTCGTCAAAGCATCGCACTCACTTTATATAATGAAGTAAGTTGTGTTACTAGGTGCGCCGCCACGTGATAACAACCAATCGATGCCGGGCAATATCGCGCTCGTCACTTTCCCACGGACACGGAAACCCAGAACGAAGGGGAATATTATGTATTTGAGGAGTCAGCCCGTTATAATAACCTACTTCCCCATTTGTTCGGATAAGCTCGAGAGTGACCAGGTCAAGTCGTTAATGAGGTCAATGCTGCTGTGCTGACACATTGTTCTAGTTCTAGTGCAACTTTAGTATTTACGTAAGTTTTTGTAAATTCGTAGTTTTCGTGTTATCAGTGAATAATTAGATTTTTATTAGTTTACTATTCGCCCAAGAAAATCTAGATGCAATCACGCGATGCATTCGACTTATGCCTGCAATTTACTCAACTATATTGCACCACGGCCTTGGTTCCACGGCAACAGAATGCAATGCAATCAGCTCTTCTAGTACCTACGTGCGTATTGCATTTATCGTAGTTTTAGTTACCTATTCGTTGTTTATATTTGCAAACGTCGATGTGCATTATACACTTACTTGCATTATTACATAGTAGTATGTTCTAAGGAGGAAAATTTTACTTTAAGATCATTCAAAACGCTATAATAAATATAATTTCGAGACTAACTGACACAAACTAACTTGCTGAAAGACCAAAATAACTGGAGAAACTGAAAAAGTCGGGATTTTGAGGTAGTTGTCGGGCAAAATTACTTTAAACAAAAATAATTTAAGTACACTTAATTTTTAGGTTGCCACATGTATTTGGCATTGGACTTTACTGGAGTCCACCAATTTGGATCCTATAGTAGTATTCAGAAAATATTTAAAATTCATACAATTTACTAAAGTTTGTCTAATTAGTAATTACTAACTGAGCTTTTATGAAATCCAAGGCCATACGTTCACTTTCCGAGGAGCTGCTTGTCTGGAGATATTGAGTTTTATCGGGAGTCTGAAGATCATTAAAAATAAAATATAAATATAAAATGAATCCCGACCATCTGATAAGTCTACCGTGAGCACTTACTTAAACCGACTCATAACAAATCTCTACCATATCGCATTAGATGTCTTAATAAAAATAATTTTTACTGTAAATATATAAAATTATTTATTTTCATGACATACGTATCAATTCACAGTTATTCTGTAATATGGATCTGAACTGAAACATTATATGGATACCAAATGAACTCCATGAGGCACGAGTCGGAGCAATGGCGGCCGATTGCGTGTTGCACAAAATTGATAATGAGCGGGCGAGGGCTCTATTATCGCTGGCGTCATTCTAGTTGACCCACTTTCGTCCCTTACGACATATTTTACTTAACAGTAATACACACAATACTCGTTGTTTATTTCTAATAACGTAATATTAACCATTATGATAGTGAATAGAACACAATCGTCACTATCTGAACGGAACACATTGCATAAGTTCTGAATGTGATAAAATAGTCATATCCAAAAAGTAACATGCGTTTAAGTAAATACTTTAATTGTGTCCCAAATATGGAATAAAAGTATTTTTATGGATTTTATCCCGTTTAAATTTTACTTTTGTAGTTTTCGACGTTTCGGTCACTTGGTATAGTGACCGAAACCCATGATCACGGGGGGGTTGACGTCCTGATGTTTGATTTAATTAATTATGGGATCCCAAGCAGACGGTCGCACCCAGCTATCTTCTCTATTGAAATTAGGATGTTCTTTAATTTCAATAGCCTAGCTAATCATCCTTGGTAGAATCCTTGCTATTTTGCGAGGATTTGTGGTCTATTAAAATCTATAAAATATTATATACTGCAGACTTCCGGAAGCGTCGGTGTTTCACATCCCCGAAACGTCGGGAACAAATAATATAAAAAAATTAGTTTTATCTGAATGTGTCCCTGACACATGTCTCCTATATGTCTAGAATATTTTAAGAATTAATAATGTTGTTAGCTAAATGTTCTGCATCGAAAGTAAACTACAAACTCTGTATGCTGATTTCAATTATAAAACCTAACAGCACTGCGAGCTAGTCCTTTTTCACGTCAAATGTTTAAGTAACTAACGAAACATTTTTCATGGAGAGACACGTACAGGCTTACCTGATCATTTATTTGACAATTTTTACAATTACAAATCAGTATTTTTAAATTATTTCACATCTGCTATTGATAACCTACGCGATATTCAACATCGAGCGTCACAATGTTGTATGTACTAAACGACAAAGAAACAAAGCGGAGAAACGTTAGGGATAAGCCGGTTATTCCACTTATAACGAAGCACCGAGCTATAACCGAGCACGTTTATACCATTCTTACGGTACTTCGGACCTGCAACACAGCTATAGTACTACATGTAAATTTTATTTGATCAAACATAGAAATTTTAAAGAACGCTTAGAAGATACTTTTATTAATATATAATTAGTAATTGGAAAAGACCAGGACATAAGGTGTTAACAAATTTTTAGAATATTTAAGAGGTGGATAAAACTAAAGACAATAAAACACGTTTGCAAAGTATGAATTTTTATGGTAATGCTTGCAATTGATTAAACAACGTAAACATAACTTTACCTTTTATTAGTTTTAAGCTAAGTAAACAACCACCACGTTTTTCATGTTGTATATTGTAAGCAACAGACGCGGTACTACACGTTTCTTTACTGACTAATCAAATAAAAGTCACAAACACAACACATCCGATTAAGTTAAAATTAAATAAAACCGGACAAGTGCAGGACACACGACCAGGGGTTCCGTATAAACTTACTTATGTGTGTAAATAGTTATACATCCCGGGAGTTAAGGTAAAGTGAGCAGAGTATCGAAAATTGCTCTAACGAAAGATAAATCCATACACAAATGTAAGTTTGCAATCACAAATATCACAATTTTTCTACATGTGTGGTGGCGACCTGCTTCTTGCTAAGTTTTATGGATTAGGTGAATTGGTAATACCCTATCAGTTTTGATGAGTTGAATTTGCGTGTATGAAACATAAGCGTGTTCTTCTTATGATGGCATTGATTTAGAGGCACGAACTTTTTACACCTCCAGGGGACCGTAGACTTTACTGTCATGTTACATAATTTCAATCTGATACCTGTACCCGTTCCTGAGAAGAGAAGTTTTGAGTGACGGATAGAGAAGTTAACAAAGTTATCATATAGGAGTTCCGTTTTTTAGCTTTTAAGGTACGGAAACCCAAAAAGAACATCATGAAAAATTTACAACGGACAGGACTTATTATGAAGTTAAAATTAATTTGAGTAACTGCTATAGAATTTTTACCAATATGTAGTTATGTAACTTAGATGGCAATTGTGACCTTATAATTAGAAAGAACATTTTAAATAAATATGTAAACGTAATTTGTACAAAACATTAAAACATTAAGTAATTAAAACCACAAAAAAACTCGGCTCACCGCGATTAAACATTAGTTTCGCCTTATTACGACTACTTGAAAAGTTTTGATATTAGCTTGACTAATTTTATTTAATAGTGATTTTAATAACCGATTTGCTGTTAGGTACTCAGACATTTTGTTACAACGACGTTATTACGCTTTGTATCATTAAGTTTTAGCTATGTAGATCAGAAGCAAATAATGGTTATTTTTTTAATCATTTTGCAAAGCACAAGTAGCCCGTGATGCCTAACTGACCGATTATTGATTACTTTTAATAATATGGTTGCAAAAAAATAACATCACAATTATTATTGCGTTAGCAAAATCCGAGCTTCCTGCAATTAGCAGGCAATACGAGTAAATATATAGACTGTAGAGGCAAAGTTATGAGGAAGTGTATTTGCTCGACGCACTTAAAGTGCATTGCTCGTCGCAGTTACATTAGTTATTCAAGAAACGTCGCGAAACGTACTGGTAGAAGTAATATAAACCGTTGCCTCGCGGGACTATGCAGTTTCCTTTTACTAACAGGTTTACTTTGAGCTTACCTCTTAAAAAATCTAACGCTTTGAAAACCTAAATAAATATGCATAATATTATTTAAATTGTTCTAATACAAACTTTTTAAGGTATAACCAAATATTTTTATAACAACGCAAATAACGTCATATCATCATGTTTCAAAATGCTTACATAAAATTATTAAATGTATGCAGGACGAAAAGCTCCCTTTGAATAAAAGAAACGTGAACATTCTGCGCTATTATTACATTACAAACGGTGGAGTGCCCTTGATAACTACCCCAAGTTCTATGGCACACAAGTGTCGTAACAAGTCCAATAGTTATTTTACATACAGCAAAATTAAAACTCGGTCCCATCCCCAATACTGCGATTTAGGAGGGTTCAACCCTTTGTGAAACTTCGTATACTGCTAACCTAGCAATAAGCGAGTATAGCACATACGTGTCCGACATATTGTACTTGTTGGTAGTGCATAGACGCATACATATCGTGCACGGCAGCGGTAGGCCTACAGGGGAAGGGCGCGGGTGCGCGGGCAACAACCATAGTACAATAGTGACGTAACAAAATGTCGTAAGCCTCGAGAGGCAAGTCAGTACGATGCCTTCCATTGCTCCCTTTTTATGGCCACCGGCCGCTTTCTAATGCCCATTGTACGCGTATAGTAACGTCTAATCTTAAGCATGGTTCGACAACCGTGAGAACTACTCCCTAACATAAATTAGCCATTATACACGTAAATTAATGATTTATACCCGAATCACTTTCATCCCATTTCTAATATTCGTAACTAACACTTCTACTAATTTTAATATAAAGATTATAATAATTTGAAGAACGTAGCCGAATATTATATTATGAACGTGAATGTCAACGAAACATGAAATGAAAAACATTTAGTTACGACACTCAACAATCTTTAACAGAGTTTATACAAAAGATAGATACCTACCAACTATCAGTATACGTACTGACGTAATTGACAAGAGTAATAATATAAAATAGTGTAAATTGCAGATAACCATATTAGCGTAGACGTTGACGACGATAAGGATAATAATACAGAATGACTCGAGTTATATAATAATATATGGTAGGGAGTTTTTCGGTATTTCTTTGAAATTTATACTTTTATGACGTCAATAACAGAAGTCGTTTTACATACTAAGACTAGCATGTGAAAAGTATCCAAATGGGCTAAAAAAAGACTAATTATCGTATCGTTCTATTGATCACAAGGCGCAGTGAAATGAGTGCGTCGCGTCACTTCACGTCACTGGTCTATACAGACATATCGGGTAGTAATTGGGCACTAAAAGTTCCTATAGCCCGCGACCTTGTAAGCGTGACGTTGCGCCGCGCCTGCTTCGATGACGTGACGTACGACGTACCACTTTTTTCGCGGAAATTCCAGCGCGGCCGTCGCTCGCGAACCGAGACCGCGCACCGGACGACACATGAACAACACTTAATTAGCATTGCGGTTTGTGTATCATTTTGAGGTCTTAAAATTCTCATGTGAGTTCGCGGATGCGACTGCGTCAGTAAATTAGATTTGAAAATTGTACTAGTACTTTTCTCATATTTAAATAATTTTCGCGTTGCAAGTCTAATTAATAGACACTACCATGTTTATTTATTAGACTTGCAACGAATATTCAGCTTTTATTCGGTATTCGGCTACTTTTATCCTATTCGGTCGAATACTGAATATCTAGGCCGAATACCGAATACTTAAGTAAAATGTTTTGTTGTAGTATTGGCAAAATTAAATAATAATGATTTATTTTATAATAATGTATTTACTTGTAATCATTACGCAAAGTTACGTTAGCAAAAAAAGTACCAAATAAATGACTATGCACTTGAATTTCCGTTATTAAAAGTTTGAAGTGGAAGATTATAATAATGCAATTTTTCGGCATTTTCAGGCAGTAGTTTATTTACTTCTTTTCCTTCTCGTAGACAATCTCAGCGTCAGTGAAAAGACGCTCTGAATAAGGCCCGCCACATACATAATGATTCCGGAACGAATGGGTCGGCCACACACAATACGGTATCCCGTTTTGCCCGCAAAATTCCGCACGGAAAACTACCGTATGTGTGTACGGGTCATTGATTTTATATCGATTTGCTGCGATCGGAATCCCGAAACTAAATTCCGTATGTATGTGGCCGGCCCTAACACTGCTAATTTCTTCCCGGCCGAATATTTCGGTCTAATATTCGGTTATTATTCGGCGTGTTGCCGAATACACTATTCGTTACAAGTCTACTATTTATTAATAGTCACAATATTATTTAACAAATGGGGACGAAACTACGTATTTAATAATATACACATAAATACAATATTTGCATAGAAAGGCAGAAATGGGACACATGCGCACGTGTAAAAACAAACGCTCCAGTTTGTGAAAAAACTAGAACGCACTGCTTGACACAGTATTTTACCCTATCCCCTACCTTACGAAGGTGGCTATCTACCTAACAGACTGTGGGCGGTTAACGCAACGTAAAGCCGAAGGGCATCTGCTTGCGACATAACCCTTTCGAAACGAGTGCCCTACAACACTCATAACGTCAAATAATGGTCATCAAATACATACAAAGATGTTTGAAGCGCATTCCTATAAGACATTAAAATAATGCAGGAAGAGGGCGTCGAATGGAGGAGGTCATTGACAGAACTGAGACGACAACTGCAACGAATGCACTAAGCGAGTTCCGGTGCGGTACGCGGCAGGTATAAATAGCGATCCGTTAGTGTCGACGACCGCGCGCCATCTTCTCTAGCCCTGCTCTTAACACGAAAGTACTGACCTAGTTATTACGTTTCAAAAACAACAATATTACGTCACGGTACAGGACGACTGTAAAATCGAAAAGTCGACACGGTAGGGGTGTGGGAAGACCGAGACGCGCCAGTCAGCCCCGATACACGGGATAAGGGACGAGTTCGAGGTTGGGGTAAAGGGGAGATGAGGTAATAATGCATGCGCCCTTCGTAGACTACTCGATAGAGGTGGTTGGTGCGCGCTCGACCCCTCACCGGCCCTGTGCGTACGTGACGCGACGCACGCGGAAGAGGGGTGTGCCCCGCCCGCTTCTCACCTAACCCCGCTTCTCGTCTAAACTTGGGTGCACTACTAGAATGGGACGCCACGCCGTCCATCCAACCATCCCTGATTAGTTTCAACTATGTTGCTGTGAACGCTATCTCAATATTATACAATGTGTTATAATATGTATTAGCAATTATAATATAAAATGTTTAATTAATTCACTACGTAATTTATAAAGATCGACAAAAGTAAGCAATTTATTAGTAAATAAATAAATAATGCGTTAAATAATTCAATGTGGTATTATACTTTGAATGGCGGCGCCTACTGTCTCTGCTTGTTAAAAAAGTACGATAATGTCAGAGACCATAGAGAGCCTCAAATGAAGAAGATTTAACCAAGTGTTATGTATTAGTTTACATTTATATACATTTAGTGTCAAGGCGAGCACAGAAACTAGTGCGAGGTTTTAAGAAGCGCGAGGTCGGTCGGTAGTCGGTACAATTAGATAGTTTCATCTGCAATTTAACTGCAGTGGCCATAACAACGCGAATGGGGCGCGAGCCAAGCCACATGTTAATAAATATAAATAAATAACTCATAAACCTGCCACACGCCGAAGAACCTATAACTAAATAGAACGCGAACGAACGAAAATTTGTAGCAGTGCACCGCTCACAATGTTATAATAAACTGGTTACAAGAAGACACGGACATTGCACTAGCAACAATCAACCTAAGTAGGTAAATAAATTTTTCTTAAAATGCGTTGAATTAAGTACAGAAAACAGATTAAACTAGTTTTTATACAGATCGTAAAAAGAAACCTTTTTATGACCTATATATTAATGTATTAATATTAAGTTGGCGTTTTAATGCAAGTTACGTGTCTTGTTTGAGACCGCAATAAACAATCGAAACCGATAGAAATTTTCACATTCAATCAAGGTCTTTCTGCCCGTAATTTTAATGATTCAAAATTTAGCAATAATATTTGATTGCAACTCCCAAGCTCCCAACGATGAACATGGACAAAACAAAGATCATGTTTAATGTCCATGTCACACCTATGCCGGTAGTTGTTGGGAGCCTTAGTGCTCCCAAGTTGTTGACGAGTACGTTTACCTGGGACAAATAGTCCGACTAGGTAAGTCCAACTTCGACCGAGAGGTCAGTCGA
>DWHP01004108.1:0-12841 GCA_018247895.1 Parnassius honrathi
CGGCGGGGATCGAACCCGGTTTGCTCGCGTACTGTGAAATTTACAGCGAGTGCTAACCATCTGAGCTACCACGGCTCAAGTTGTTTATGAAACCTCATAATTATTTAAAATAACCTCTTGTACCACGACATTACACTACAAAAAGCTAAAGATCATTCCTTTATCACATTTTAGGTATAAAAATATATTTCCAATATTTTCTTATCGTAAATCTAAAACTAATTCTAAAATTATTCCCAATAATTGAGACATAAAGACAGACGAACGGGCAGAACGAAAACGTTGTTTATGAAGAATGAAACCCGAATATGTGTTAAAGAAATAGCGCACTCTGCTTTCTTTTGTAGAACATTTGTGTATTTGAGCAACCTTCAAAAAGTTTAAAAGTTCCCTATTAACATTAAAGTATTTAACCTAAAGGCTATAAAGCTGGCGTTGCCAACTATATACATGGAATATTCACAGATTAGCTGAGTCCTTGTTTTATCACTAAATCTAATATAAGGCAGAATTTGCATAAATGGTTGAGGCTAACTTAATTGAAATTTATATAAGTAATCGTCATCGTAATCATCATCATTACGGCCTAACACAAGCCCACCGCTGGACCCAGGCATATGCAAGTAATACCTTTTGTAAATAATTGTTACAATAGTATTTTTTAAATGTAGTATGACACGGGTGACAAACGGGCACACAGTCCACCTGATGATAAGTGGATGCTGCGGAGAAATCTACATTTAACCTCGATTGATAATTAAAAGGCAGATGCGTTGTCACCGCTGAGGACTAAGATTCGACTCGATTCCAATAAAACGGGTCTCCGGTTCTCTACACTCACCATACGAAACAGAAGCGTTAAACTGTTATTTTAAGCTAGTATTGTGTGAGAGCGTGGTCCTTCCTCTGTCGAGCCGACGCATTCGTGCTACAAATATAATATAGCTGCAGCATGGCTCCACCACGTAAATTTCCCCATAATGTTTTCATTAACAAATTCATTGGTGCAGGCGGGGATGGATTCGGTATTTTCTTGTATTCTCTGAGCTACCAGTGCTGGAAAATGTAGTATTCTTTGGCGCGCTCTGTAGCCTAAGCAAACTGACGGATTTTAACATAATATGGGGTGGCGTAATATTCTTCGTCGTAGTGGTAGTGACGTAAGGTACGAAATCTTTCTCTTTTTTTTTCTTTACAATTTTTTATTCAAAAGGGAAATTTTGCAATTTTTTAAGTAAACTTATTTTAGTTATTGTTTTCACTAATGGGAAAATTATCAGTAATCTAGGTGGCGGGACTCTCTTAATATAAAAAAGCAAAAATACACTGGTCTAAATTTGTTGTAATGAAAAATAAAACTGGACAATCATTGCGCACACAGCCTTGTTTCGATAAATCAAGGATTTTGTTACGGAAAGTTTGTTTAGTGACAACGAAATACGAACTGCGATAGAATTTCGCAATTCAACGGTTCATTAACTTCAAATGCATTTAAACTTCGTTATTATCTTTCTTTTTGCGTTTTCATTTTTAAAAGTAATCTAGGTAATTTGAAATATTTCTAAATATTTGTTTAATTGTAAAAGAGCCTTCTCCGCGAAAAAAGACAGTGAGATCGTTAACCACCGTGAAACATAAACATCGACATAAAAACGTCGTATGTAACATCCGTTTTGTAGTTTTGTTATTTAATAAACATTCGTACCTCTGAAAACTCCTCTATTCACCGAGCTTTGAAGTGTTAAATGTATGTTAAGGCCGGAGGTTAATTTACATCCCTAACAGAAGAAATAATTCATCAAATATTTAAGTACATTGCCGCTGCAATAAATAATATTATCTCTTACATAATTTCACAAGAATTTTACATTGATTGGATATGCAATTCCATTAAAAGTATAAAAAAACGGAACCCCGAAGTTGTTTAATTATAACACTTACATATTTTTATACGTACAATTGCTCCACAACCCCTTTTCGAAATAAGAGGTATGTGCCAAGCACAGGGGCGTGATATAGATCGTAACTTATTTTCACATATATTATTTCTAGGTATCTAGTAGTGACTAATTAAACAACTGCTTGACTAGTACGGACTTATTTATTTTCTCACTTATATCTGTTTGCAATGCCTTGGAATTACTAGATATAATTGTAAATAAGAAAACCTGTTACTTCCGTTTTTTTTTTTCAATACAATCATAACGGTTCCATAGACCTGTTCCAAAATATCAGTATGTTATCTCGCAACTAGTTTCGATAGGAACAGTCTTTATACTATACCACGTGCCTTTGTCAGATCTGTCCTGTTCCTGTTGCTGTGGAACTCTCGCAAATGTTTACTGTCAAATTGTACCACAGATTAAAGAAGGTAACTTTGGCCACAGAGTACAGAAATAATACTTTCGGATACATGTGCAATATATTTAACATTATAGTTATAAGTCAGCATTTTGGTGTTGGTGATGTCTAGACTTATCATTCCATCCACTACAGCCTGTAAAAGTCCACTGCTGAACTCAGGCGTACTCCAATATAGGATTATGCGGGTAGGTCGGATTGGCAACCGTAGTTTTTTATTATTTTAGAGTTGTTTTTTTTAACTTTTTATAAGTCGGTGTTTAACCACGTTAAGTATTAATAAACATTGCTATCATGAAGATACTGTTGCCCATTTCCTGTTTCAGTTTCCCTCTGTCGCCCTACACGACACTCACTGGACGATAGTGGAAGCCCATAACCTGAATTTACTTGTAATATAATGTGAAGTGTGTATGCTTAAAAACAACTGCGAAATATAAAAGACAGAATTTAATTAGTTTGTGTGCTCATGCAACATTAGAAACAGACGCCAGCCAAATATATTTTCAAGTTTGAGTTTAACCCATTTATATTTGTAATTTGAACCTTATTGAAGACATACGAAAAAGTCTTGCGATAACTGCGCACCAGTATGAATGATTCATTCGTTGAATAAATCGCTTATGCAAAGAGAAAAAGTAGAATTATGCGCACCACCACCGGAATCACGTCATCTGCGATTCACATAAGACAAGGGAACAGTTTACGTTGTGAAATTTTAGTGAATATAATAAATAGCTTATAGTATGTGTCAGTTTTATAATATACCAGCGCCCCTATAAATGTGGCGTTGTTTACATTTAACTTTATCAATTTAGAAAGGTTATGTGGATTTTTTAGTTTTTAGGATAAAAAATATACCTGACCTAGAACACTCCTACCAATGCCCTCCATATGCTTTGTTAAGTTCAAGAGAGAAAGCGAATTAATGATGAATGTTTTAAGATAAATATGTACGATTTAGAAGTTTGTTCATGCAATTATTTCCATGTAAAATTAAACTATAATTTGTAATCATTGACTTATAAGTATAACGCGTGTTCATAACAAACGCAGCCAAATTTTTTGTAATGTTGATCTCGCATTGTATACAAAATTTACAGTTCAGCTGGATCAGTAAGTCCGGTCATTTGTGCTGTCGAACGATGTATCGAACCGTCATCCCTTATCCGTAGGAAGTGATCCATCAGGACCTTATCTCGCAGGAAGTCGAGGTTAGGTAGGCGCGTCATAAAATAACCCTTGTGTCCTGTCACTATTAATCTAATACCATAAATGATAAAGCCGAAAATCGTGTGTCAACATTAAGTTTTAATAGACGTTACTTGCGTATTTTGCATTTTAAAACTTTTATTTTAATTTTATAGCAGTATAACAGGTTTTTTTTTCTAATTGTTTCTGCTTTTCTGCTTATGGCATTAAATAGTTTTTATAGTAGCTTAATAAAAAAATGTTCGCCAATTCTATATTTTATAATTGTGCAACTTATTATATTGTCAATTAATCTTAAAAAAAAGGATCCCGCTGGGGGGTTGTTTCGGATTTCCCAAAACAGAGGTTTTTTTTCAAGCCAGTGCTAAAAGATTAGATAACTTTCAATGAGTATTCTTGTAATCTAACCTATGCACTAAAAACCTTACGCACTAAAAACAATGACACGTGTGCAAGTCATCACCGTTGTATTTTTTTAGTTCTGATGGTTACAAAACAACAACAATATTCCATAGTCGTCACATAAAATATGCACATAATACCTAAACAAAACCCTTGTTTATGAAATTCTTTAACGCCACTAAAACCGCATGAAAATCCATCAAGTGCATTCAGAGTTTTTTATGAATACACCGACATACAGATAGTAGTCAACCACTGACTTATAATAAAAATACAAGGAGGGAAAATACCGGAATAACGATTTTACGGTATATAATAACGGTTTACGTAAATAAGTCTTCAGTTTTGTTTGTCTTTGTGAAATACGTATATAAATAATGCACTCTTAAACAAGCAAAGTGAGTGAAATGTAATATAGAATATAGAATAACGTACACCAAATAATAAATTAATAGTGTGAGTGCGTGTCTATTTGGGCCGTATGAACCAACACTGGGTATTTTTACTGAGGCTGAGCATTGTATACTGTTGGTAGCACGGGACTAATGCGCGGGCGTCGAGCATGCGGGTGTGATCTTGCGAGGGATGCAAGTGATGAAAGGAATGCGTCTTTTGAAAACGAAATACTTCGAAGCGCATGCGGGTTACAAATTTGTCTTAAGGTCTTTTGTCTTCAAGTTTTTTTGTGTTTGTGTCAAGTGTGCACTCGTGGGTACCGTCTGTTCCCGCCTTTTATATTCAATACATTTCGTTTAGATTTCGATCGGTTTAATACGCGGTGAATGTGAACACCGATTATCAAACTTTCAAAAACATTCCTTCAGCAATTCAAAATTACAGTATATCCATCCCAGGGATGTCCCATTGCTGGGCACAGGCCGATTCTGGTTTAAGAAAGTTGTCATGTGTGTCATGTCGAAATATTTTGTTCCTCAAACATGCAGGTTTCCTCACGATGTTTTGCTTCGCCGCCGATCACGTGGTAAATCAGCACTTAAACTTGCAATTAACAATTTCATTGGTGCCGGCGGGGATCGAACCAAGGTTGTTTGCATAATGTGAAATTGTGATCATGTGGTGTTCTAAATCTTTATTTACGTCCGTTCGACGCACTTCAGAATTACTAATCCAAAATAGCAAAAACAGAATAACTAATCAAAAACGGCAAAAAACTTTTAAAGTCCCGCAGGGCATTAAAACGTACTGTGTCAACGGTAATTTCGCCGCTCATCTGCGCATATTAGTTGCCAAAGCGAAATGCATGTTTAGTTATCTGGCCACGCTTACATATCTACGTGTATTATATAATATCGATTTACGTAACATTAGTTCCTGAATGTACTCTCCACATTAGGAGCATTAGGACGCGAGTACTTTAGCATCACTTCAAACAAAAATTAAAATTTAAAAATTAAATTTTAAAATTGAAATTAAAAACTATTTGTTGTTTGATTCGGTAGCAAGGTAGACTGCACATATATTATATTTTTTTAGTTTCTAAGATACGCAGGTTTCCTCATGATGTTTTCCTTTACTGCCGAGTACGTGGAAAAACCGCATATAAATTTGTATTAGCAAATATTTTGTCGCTGGGATTCGATCCTGGGTTGCTCGCGTACTGTGAAATTTACAGCGAACGCCTAGCCCCAGACCTATCTTCTGGAGCTACTCCGAACCGCTCTTCTGGGGCTGGGATGTAATCTTGCTCTAAAATCCTCTCAGAAATAAGATGTCGCTTGTGCCCAGCTGTGGGGCATATATAGGCTGCAACTTTACTTTGTTACATTAACGCTGATGCTGATTTTCACAGAACACCAGCGTAAAATAGCAGCTTAATGCTGCTGTGTTTAGTGTGGTGAATGGAGAGAACCGAAAACCTTTTACTGGAAACGAGGCATTCCATTTTAGTCCTCAGAGGTGTTTTTTGATTCTTAATCGAAGATAGATGTAGATGTCTATTGGCCACAGGATCCACTTACCTAAAACTAAATGCTTCTATTTATTCGTTTCTAATTAATAATTTACTGTGTGTAAACACTAAGTTAACGTAAACGGGCCATAACGCATAAGTTTCGAGTCGTTAGCAAGAAACCGCTAGCGCAATTTGCGATTCCTCACAAGTGACCTCTACGATTTACGAAGGCTAACTTGACTTCAAACAACTGCACGACATGGTCATTGGTCATGGCAATATTTTCGAGCATCAGGAAAGCATAGAATTGTCCAGTGTAATGTCATGTAATATGTTGGCTTATTTTGTGTGAAATGAACAAGTGACTCCTTTATACGTCAGGTATTTTTAAAGTTTCCGATCATAGTGCTGTCTATAGTACTCTGAGCGACCTTAATTTTCTTCTTTCAACCAGCAGTGAAGGACGATGACTTATATTCTTCGTCCGCCCGTAACGAATTTTGACGGATAATATTCCAATCGATTTGTCATAATTTCGCGGGTAAAATATATATGGCGAACGTAACTATCAAAAACCTTCGACATAAAAATGTAATAACTAGCAAATTCATTCATCTTAGTTCCCAAGGGTGCCAACGCATCTGCATTCATGAAGGTGTATACAGGCTACAGGCATCCACTTCCCATCAGCTGGACTGCAAGCCGATTTGTCACTTGAATATAATAAAAGAAATCGCTTTTTACTTATAATCACATGTGTTTCGTTAGCTTCTCTTGTGAGGCAACCGTTCGCAGCACGGAAATACCGCCAGTCTTCATTAACTATGTTAAGTTATAACTGTTAACATTGAATTTATAGACGATAATAACCGCTGGAAATGCGGTTGATCGCATCAAAACAATTTGTAATTGGTTTTAAATAGTTAATTGTGTAACAACATATAATTGTAAACTGTTCTTTATTCAAAGAAAAATAATCTTGCTAATTCTTCCTGGACAGAGGTTTTTGCTGAACGAGTGGTAAAATAAACATAGGGGTGACGAGTTTCGCCCTGTCACGTACCGTTTGTTGAATTTAGAGACGAATAAAAGTTAATTATTTTAAAGTTTTCTTTTACAATTTGTATTATATAGTATACGTTTAATGTCAATACTTTAATGTTTACATTAGAGATTTATAGAGTAAGTGATAGCTGGTTTTTAAACTTTCGTATATTAGTCGACGGATCGATTTAATCAAATGGAATAATTATCATTAATGCAATGTACCGGGCGTTTTTCTTTGCAAAATAATTGTTCACGAAGGTGCTTTGCGTTCTCATCTGACGAAAATCTCTGCCCTCCGAGGGCAATTTTTAAATGCGGGAACAAAAAAGTCTCGCTTGGGGCTAGATCTGGTGAGTAAGGCGGATGGTCAAGCAGTTCAAACCGTAATTCGTGGATTTTCACCATGGCAGCCGCTATGGTATGAGATGGCGCATTGTCATCGTAAAACGAAATTTTCTTTTTCTGCAAATGTGGCCGTTTTTCGCCATTTCTGCCTTATCAAATACGCCATGTAATGATGTCTAGTATGCCCCTTTAATGGTTTTGCCTTTTTTTGAGATAATCGATTAAGATAACCCCGTGCTTATCCCAAAAACGGTCCCAATCACTTAATTAGCTGAAAAAACAATTTTTGCAAAAAACAGTCCATTGTTTAGACTGTATTTCTCTGTCGGGTGTATAATGGTGTATTCAAGTGTCATTTACAGTAACTAATAGACGCCAAAACTCGGACTTAGCGCCTAAACTACGCCAACAGAGCGCTGGAAATGTTGATTCAAATACGTTTTTGGTCTAACGTGAACAAACGCGCATCCAACACGCTGACAGAATTCTCATGCCTAAATTTTGATTGAATATGTTCTACGAAGATGTTCAAACACGTTCTTTGGACATCTTCGTAGCCTCTGATATCTCTCTCACTTTAATGCGGCGGTCATCTATCACCATCACCATATGGTGAACTTTAGCGATGTTATCGTCGGTAGTAGCAGTTTTTGGACGTCCCGAACGTTCAATATCTCCCAAGCTCTCACGGCCACGTTTGAATTCTGTTCCCAGAACTTCACTGTGGTAAATGATGTTGGAGTCCCAATACACAGATTTCAACTTATTTTTTGAACAAAAATTTAATGACAGCTCGATGCTCAATTTTTTCGATTTTCACAAAAACACGTTAGAATCACACAGAAATTTTGGTGCGTAACTGTCGAAAGATGGACAACTACATTCACTAGCTTTTATTGACGAATGCTGCTATCTTCACGTTGAGGTCGGAAACTTCAGACCGTAAAAGACGGCAGAGGAAAATTGAAACAGGAAATCGTCAGCAGCATCTTTCTGATAACAACCGAATATAATAACTGCAGTTGTTAAACTGCCAGCCAAGGTGTTGCAACTGTCGAAATACCCCAATTCTATTGGGTAGGCCTGTGTACTTTTACAGAATTCAAGGTAACAATTAGAATGTCTTATAAAAATCCTCATTCCCTATTTTATGCACCCTTAGGAATTCATTTAATTTTTTAATTTATATTTCGGGGCAACACTAAAGTATTCTACCTATTTATTAAAAAATGAATATTTTAATCTGTTCAGCAGTTTCTGAGAAATCGGTGAACATACATAACAACATACGCATCGAACACAGAACCATCTCTTTTGTCTGATATCGGTTAATAAATAAGAAAACATACTTTGCCTGTTAAGTATTAGAGTAGTTAAGTCGCACGCATTACATCATAATTATGTATGTATAACTCAACAAGATAAATATGATCGCGTCTGACTACGAGAGCGTAACATCACGACATCATCGCATTTTTATCATTCGTCGATTCACTATTGACACATTTCACTGACGGCTTGCTATTAGAAAATGTTTTCCAACAAATAACACTATCTTGATTGTATTCTTAGCATATAGAAATTAGAGACAATTATAACAATTATGAGTTAGTAGCTCAGAGGAGATAGTAAAAAAAAAAATTAAGTCATGAAAGCCAACACGCATTGAGGCAGCGCTGCGGACACTTTCCTCTAAAACAGTCTGAAATGAGATGAGGCCAGCGCCCAGCTGTGGGGCATTATATACGCCATATTTTTTCATTTTACTTTCATTACAACAAATTTAATATTTTTACAAAATCATTCACGGCAGGTCGTAAGCCATTCACAACTAAATTAATTGTCGTAGAAATTTGCTCGCTTTGATATAAATGCTTTGCACAAGTTATGTTTCCATTTAGTTTTTCCACTTCTAATCTGTTGAAACAATTATGAGGATAATTCAATTATTTGACAATTTTCCAGAAGTATAGTTATATTATTTAACAGAAGCTACAGCAGCGTTCTATTTGAAGCGGTCGTGTTATACTTAAGCGTCAGATGCGTCCGTCGTTCAAGACGGCATCTGGTTGACTTGTTACCTCATTATTTACTGAGCAGTGACTCTCCGGGGAGATATAGCTAATATCGCAGGCGTTCTTTGCCGCGTGCGTTTTTAACCCAATTCTGGACGTAAGTTATCGTGAGATCGGTCTCCGGGGGCCGTTCGCGTCCCCAGTTGCGTAATATCCGTCGTCGGCACAAATTTGTCGTAGATATGATATACGAACGTTATGTATACGATGAGCGCGTGGTTTGGTAGACTGACTACTGAATAGGATATAACATTCGAAACCAAATTTTTGCAATTCTGGTTGGGTTACAGGATCTTTTACCGAAGAAGAAGATGCGAGTATAGTAAACGTTACAATAATATGTATTACTATGTTGATCAAGCAGTTTTTGGAAACGCAATGAAACGAAATGGTAATCGCCTTTTAAGCTAATACACCTTGAATAGCATTTTCCGTGTTGGTTAATTCCCTTGTAAAAAAGCTTCATCATGGGACTCTCGTCGTCGTTGTTATTTATACCACGCAAGTGCTTCTTCAGGTCAGTAAAAAGGTAAAAATCTTTCTGATCTAGATCCGGAGAATATGGTGGGTACTGCATCAACTGAAACCCGGCAGTTCGGTCGGCAGCGCCGGCAATATCAGATCAATCAGGCGCATCATCATGATGAAAAAGCGCTCCAGCATGCTTATTTTCATCGACGTTTATTCTTTAATTCCTAGCGTAGGGTTTTTTGATTGATGATCCGTAACAATCTTCGGTTATTGTCTTCTCTTTACTTAAATAGTCAATTATTATTATCGCTTCCGCATCCCAGAGGACAGATCATTATTTTTCCGGCGGATGCAGACACCTTGAATCTCTTGGATAGGGGTGAAGACGGTCTTTTCCACACCTTGCTTTGTATTTTTCGTCTAAGGGTTGAAATGATGTACCGAAGTTTCTTCTACGGTTATGAAACGAGCTCGTAACGCACAACGCTGCGGTATGCGGCCCGCGGTGCCGGACCGTATGAGGAAAAAAAACCCTAAAACATGAAGTTTTCGACTCTGGTGCTGAACCGTATGAAAAACGTGTGGTCCAAAGATGTTTTGTAGGTCCAGATACCGTGTACGCGCGCCTAAAACACTTCCATTTAAAAAGCGCCAATATTGGCGTATTCGTTCGATCGTTCCGCCATTACGCCAGCGACGTTCACTAGATGTGTCGCGCATTAGTGTTTTTAATTTCACAATATGACTGTCTCCGCAGTGAAATTTTGCAAAAAATACTCTTGGAAAAAAGATAAAGATAAGAACATCAATTTTCATAACTAAGTATACAATATTCTGGTGTATTTATTTGTAAAACAAAACGAAAGCTAAATTTCAATATACAAGTATTAATACTGCGCAATAATATTCGAGTGTTGCCTAGTCTATGACATGTTTTTACCATTTTTAAATTTTTAATGTCATGATCTACCGAAAGGAATATCTGTATAGGGGTTTTAAAACGGTCTAATTTTACTGGTTTTTACCAACTTATAGAGTTAAACTATTTTAAGGCTTAGTGTTGAATTACATCTGGCAGCACGGAATGGCATTTTCCTGTGCTTCTGTCCTTTTTGGTCACTCAGAGCCGTCATTTACCAGAGCGAGAAAGAGCGATACACAAATATCTACTGTGCTTTTTTATTTGTTTTCAACTGTAACATTAATTATAGGTTTTATTACTTATATTCAATATTTTAGTGCGATGTTCGTACCTACATAAAACACACATAACACACACACACACACACACACATTTTATATCGTATAATCAATAGGTACGTTAATATCAATGAAATATAAAATCTCCCACATTTTTGGGTAATCGATTGGCACTATTATTACCGAAGTCACGCACATTAACGCAGGAATGGTACGTAAGATGTGCGCGTCACGTGGTACTCACGCACACATGAATCAAATACTGGCGTCACTATGAACGGCGCGATGTGTTGGCAACACGGTATCTGTACTTATAAAATATCTTTGGTGTGGTCTCTTGTTCCATCGCAGTATGCGTCAGCGGCGAAGGGCAAGCGCGGTGAAGTGGGGAGCGGGTACTCCGCACTGCGCGGCGTCGTTCTCGTTGTGACGCTGCGGTGTGCGTCACGGGTTGACAATGGATTTGTTTGAAGATAATTTAATATAATTAATCCGTAATTATCCTTCTTTATACAAAAATAAAGACAAACTTCTTTCTTCCTCCTCCTCAAACAAAGCATAAATTTCAAAACTATTGTACATGTTGACACATCTGCTTCGGTAGCTGCAGAAAAATCAACTGACCACTTCTCCACAGAGATGCTAAACGCTGCGTCGTGACACTGCGTTTGAGCCGCATACCGCAGTGTTGTGTGTTATGTACAATCAAGAGACCAAAGCTTAAGTAAGATAATAGACGATTTATCATCAGTAGTAGGTTTTTTTAAAACTGATGAAGTTTCATAGTTTTCTCTACCACAATAATATTAAAAATGTTGTTAGTGACAGTGTTAAGCAGAAGGGGACAATAGAATCCCAGTTGAATTTAAAAGTGCAGCCGATGCAAATTGTTTTATAGAGAACCTAGCTCTTGCAGGTGCTAAATAGGATACTGTGGTTATAATGTCACTCACATGGAAATATAGAGGTGGGTCCCTGTAGAGCAGACATTAGAGGAAATAATTTCATCAATCATGGTCCCAGCTGGTTTTGGGTCAATCTCATCTCATCAGTAAAATCATTAAAGGTTATTCAAAATTAATGAATAATAATATTATGTTAAGTATGAATATATTTTCCGTTGAACTGTACTTGGGATGGAAAGGCGGAACAACAATCAAAAAGCGAATTCTGATGATCCACAATATGATAAACAAACATGCGATATGTTAGGCTGGATAAACGGAATAACCCATAAATTATAGAAAGGCTGGCTTATAATATACACTGATGCCTCCAAAAAGTCAGAAGGAAGTTGTACTGGAGTAGCAATTTTGTATTCCCAAATACAAAATAATTCTGAATTTTAAATAACATTCTATTTCTTCCACTGTTACTGATAAGGCCATGGCAATTCATGAAGTTCTGATATATATAGAACCACATCAGTATTTCTTACTAACTCCAAAAGTTATTTGTTAGCAATTTCATCAAACCAGTTCAATAGTAAATATAAAAAGATACTCTTAATACTCCAAAATCTTGTGTAGATGTCATCTCAAGGGCATTTAGGTTTCTTTAGCATGGATTCCAGGCCATAGTAGCATAAATAGCAATGAAAGAGCTGATCTGATGGCTAAAAACTCAATTCATAATGGTTTACCATACAATGTAATTTACTCTGCGGACATAGTGTTACTTGCAAAGCAGAAGTTAATAATTGGAATAGATTATGGACAAGGACCACGGGTCACAGGGGTGCTGTAAAACACTCAAAACGTCAAGAATATAAAATAAGTTATTATACATTAGTTAAAATAAATTATTATAATACACA
>DWHP01004109.1:0-12841 GCA_018247895.1 Parnassius honrathi
CCGCCGAGCACGTGGTAAATCAGCACTTAAAGTTGCAATTAACAATTTCGTTGGTGCCGGCGGGGATCGACCGCGCTAACCAACTGAGCTACCACAGCTCACTTTTACTCAACTTTATTATATATACTTAAAAATATATATGAATTATGGTCGAATTGCGATCACTAGGCGACTAAAAATTTTTAGGTGTTTAAGCGATAACTAGCGGTGTTTGTAATTTTGTTTTAAATAGAACATTCAATATTTTAATTTTATTTTTATTCGACTGAACGAACATGAAACGTTGTAATTAAAATTCGATTTGCGCCGAAGCCGAACTAATAGTCGCCGAGGTGATGTTTTCACATCGCTAATGTTAAAGCTTTTGTACGTAATTATACAAAAGCGGTCTATACCGATTAATATAATGCAAAATTATACAGACGTTGATAAATTTCATGGGAGTGGTTGGAACAGACAGGTCGATGCAAAAGACTCAGCTTAGTAAAATATTTTGTGTTTGAAAGACAATACATTATTACAATGTTTGATTGATACTAGTTTAATGTACTGGTAAATGGTAGCAAGGGAATTGTTAGAAATGGTTATATTATCATGAAAGGAAATCCATCACCAGCATTCCTCTTTTTAAACGAATACTAGCAACTTTGGTAATAGGGTATTACACCCATTTTATAGAGTGATAATGAATCACTAAAATTTTATATAATTTTTTTAAAACTGAATAGTGTAAAAATTACATTTAATTTATCGTTTTAAATTTTCGCACGAAAATGCAAGCCGCCATGCTGAATAACCTCGTGACGTCACTGTACTAAGAATTTGCCGATTTTGTGAAGAAATAAGGTATTTTTGGATGTTTAATAATGAGATCTTTATCACTGGTGTGTTGTGTCTGAAAACAAAAATGCAAGCTTAAGAACGGCGGGGAAATTGTGGATTCCAGTGCCAACTGATTTAAATGTGATAACTTACTTGGTTAAAACTGGGAAGAAGATACCCGAATACTTTGTCTACAAAAACTAGGCTATACTTCTGTGAAGATCATTTTTATGTAAGTATGGCTTATATTTAACTATCGTTTACCTATACAAAACAAAACATCATGAGGTGATAGGTATTGCGAGGCGAATTTTGTAATAGATTACGTTTTCTTAGATATTATAACTAATGATTGTAATTATAGATAAACATGTATGTATTATTAAAATACACTCCGACTAGTGTGTTATTGTATAAACAGAAGTTCGTAGTAGTTAATTACATTGATGTTTTAACATTCCTCAACTAAGCGGAACAAAAATCGTCAATGTATTTATCCTTGGTAGATGAGTACTTTCTGTTTTTAAAAATCTCTCTTCCGTGATACCTTTTCAATAAAATTTGGAATAAAAGTCAACAGTTGTAATAATTACTTGAAAATTTTCGAAATAACTTACAGTAAGTAGCAAGTTCTTTTAACCAGTGACGTCACAACGAATTCTAATATGGCGCATGATAGCGTTTGGAGGTTTGAGGCACAGATAAAAAAATATTCCTAAAGTTGAATTATAAAATTTATAATGCATTTTTATGAATAACCTAATATTAAAATAATATATTTTTTTACTTTTCTCTAGTTTTTAACTCTCGACGAAAACAGAGGGGAATTTTAAGTTTGTAATGTTTATCTGTGTGTGTCTGTGTGCCTGTGTGGAGCATCATAGCTTTGTAATGTTTATCTGTGTGTGTCTGTGTGCCTGTGTGTGGCATCATAGCTTTGTAATGTTTATCTGTGTGTGTCTGTGTGCCTGTGAGTGGCATCATAGCTTTGTAATGTTTATCTGTGTGTGTCTGTGTGCCTGTGTGTGGCATCATAGCTCCTGAACTTGACTAAGTTTTTTTCGTCTTATCGAAAGTGTACTTGTGTACTTAGCTATATTCCATTATCACATATTTTCAAATCTGTTCACCCATTTGGAGATAATGAGCTCTTTTTGTTGAGTTTGTTTTTAATAAAGGTTATCCTTGTTTGAAGTAGGCTGTACGAGTTCAAAGAACGCAGTAACATCTGGCTGGAGTGTAAGTCAATTTGTCACGTCCTAAAAATATGCTTTTCAAATTAATACGTAATGTACCGAGTTGAATCGGCGCAAGACGGTAACTGGAATTGTTAGGTAGTACCTGATATTGAAAGGCTTCCAAACTGTATTCGTTATACTTTTTACCGAGTAAAGAAGTTTTGCTATTCTCAAATATAATACGCAGTGTCAGTGACATTAAAACACTTTTTAATAGATAAACGAGGTCATAGTCAACCTGACAGTAAGTAGATGTTGCGTCTATAGACGTTTACAAGTATCCATAATTAAGAATCAAAATGCAGATGCGTTGTCATCCCTTGGATTAGGTGTCTCGTTTTCAGTAAAATGGGTGTACGGTTCTCTTACACTCACCATATGAAGCACAGTATCACAAATTTACGCTGGTATTCTGCCAGAGCGTGGTCCTTCCCCAGTCGTGCCAACCCATTCGTGCAACAGCAATAACATAGTTGCAACATGTCTCTACCACGTTACAATTGATTTGAAACTCAAATTTTTATACTACTGAATTTGTATAAGCTTTAACAGGGTAGCGAACCTAATGCCAAAACGGTACATTAATAACACGTGAATTTATGTCAGCTAGTCAAGGCAATTTGTATTCATAAAATAAATTACGAAAGAAAATACATTTTAGGCTCAACATACGTAACATTTTACTAACACTTAGTCAAAGGCCTATACTATCTGAGATTTTGCGTGCGTTCTTACCAAGCTTGATAGGATTTTTACTGCATTAGTAGTGTAAAGGAATTTAATGAGGTCTAATATACTTTACACGACATTAATTTTCATGACTTTCACCCAGAGTTTTGACGGCACCGTGGCGTGGATCGCGGGTTCGAATCCCGCGAGGAACAAGTTGTATGGCATTCAAATATTTGTCCTGGGTCTGGATTTTTGTCCCTGTGCAATTTATGTTTGTAAGCTGCCTACACGATACAAGAGAAAATCCTAGTGTAGAAGTAACTCTTACGTGGTAAAATTTTTATGTGGTAGAGCCACGCTACAGCTATAATATAGTTGTAGCACGAATGGGTCGGCTCGACCGGGGAAGGGTTACGCTCTCACAGAATACCAGCGTAATGCTGCTGTGTTTCGTATGGTGAATGTAGAGAACCGGTGACCCTTTTACTGGAATCGAGGCATTACATCTTAGTCCTCAGGGGTGACAACGCATTTGCATTTTGATCCTTAGTAGAAGATAAATGTGGATGTCTATGGGCCACAGCGTTCACTTACCATCAGGTGGACTGTGTGCTCGTGTCACCCATCGCTATAAAAAAACGTATAGATAGAGACTACGGACTTCCATTTGGCACGATCCTAACATACCTCTCTTAATTATTTTACATCCATATATCATCATATAGGCTTTTTATGAGGGTATTTTTAATTTGGCCCATAGCGCCCCGTGGAAGTCGTAAAACGCGATATGGGTAAACTGAAAGAGAGGATGAGCTAATGCATATTCCTAAAAACAACTCAAACTTAAAAACAAAATGTAGTTACTATATCAAAATTCCCTATAAGTTGCGATCTATATTCAGATGTGGAGTTTGGTCGTAATGGATGGATGCATGGTAGGAAATTGAAAAAAAATCGTTAGTTTTTAATTTTAAAACAGTGACCACGTAAAACGGATTTGATGATGAACACAGTTTTTTGTAAAGATAGAAATTAAATAGAAAACGTATCAACATGAGCGGAGCCGTGGACAGAAGTTAGTCAATAATATTTTAACATGCATTCGCAAAACGGGGCGTGCATTAACAGCGGCTTTATCGGCATGAAAAATATATAGCCCAGTTTTTACGACACCTTTCTGTTTATTTTGTTAGACTCCGACCCTCAATGTGTAGTTTATGGCCTCGCGTGAAAAAAAGACCCAAGAACAGACGTAGGTGTAAGAAGCGAAGTAACAGCGTAACAGAAAAACAGCTTTTATGTTAAAACTCACATTAGTAATTCATCCCTAATCCCCCAAGTCGGCGGTAGAGCCCAAAATGTGCTTTATGACTAGAGACAATCGATCTCCGCGCTGTATATAGTCGTCCGTTTCACGTTGTGTGTTGTTCATGTTTTTTAAAGAACTATCTTATATTCCTAATATACGCTAATAACACTAATTATAATATTAAACCCTCCAAAAACAATATAGGCCTCAATCGAATTTCAATAAATAAACATTTTTCAATAATAAATATACTATAATGATTTCTTATACTTACGCGAGTACCAAACATGGAATAAAACTAATTTTAATTATTTTTTTAATTCTCGACGTTACAGGCACTTTACAGCACCCATGGTAACGCAGGGGAGACACTAAGGTGTTTTTTTTAACATGTAATTATTAATTTTTGGTCCGAGCTAAGAAGAACGAGCTTACCGTATCTCGAAGTCTTGCAGTAGTATGCTTGGGTTTGGATTTAATTTTATTAATTATGGGTTCCCAAGCAGCATATTTGTGACTTCAGATCATGAAGCAGATCTAGTGTGACTTCAGAGTTACACCGGTGTTTTTCTTTCAAATTGTATTTCGTTTTAAAAATTTTAATTTATAAAGTTGTAAATATTTCGTAAGATAAACGTCACAGGAAATAAATAGTGTTGTTTTTTTAAATAATATTCTTCACAAATTTTAACATTAATTAATCTCTAGTACCGGAAAAGACTCGGTTTGAATAAAACTTGTTACAACACTTACTCAAACTGTCGGGTTTAGAAAAACATCGCTTTTAGTAGTGAACTTGGAAAGGATACGAGTGTAATATTTCCTGAACTGTAGGCCGAATGAGAGATAGGGCTGTTACGCGGGTCAATTGACCTCCCTGGAACTTTATCATAGCCAAAACACGTTCACGAAGTTTCATTTATGAACATTATTGCACACGCCCGAAAAGTATATTGACGGTTCCTTATATTGGAAACACGAGATACTGCCTTTTGATATGATTTAAAAATTTCTTTTTGTTTTCTTTTTAAGATACTTTAAATATCTCTATGATATTCCATCTTACTATTTCGCCGCGTATCGCAGCATTGGACACGATAAGATATTAATAAATTTGGAAAGTCTTACACGAGATTGTTCGAGGAAAACTTCAAATGGAACAAATTTAGGGAAATAAACGGCGCCGCTTCATTAACGCGGTTTGTGGCTAAAGTAAACAAGGGCGAAGGAATTTTTTCATCAAAATTTGACTTGGACCATCTGCTTCCGCCCTTGTCGCGGATTGGGCAAATATTTGAATGGCGCAGCTTGGAATTAAGATCTACTTCAATTTATTAAAAGAACGAATTTTTTTAATGGTACTTTGTATCGTTTAATAACTACACGTTATCGCCTATTCGTATAAACTTCGTCTTTTTTTACAAGAAAAAAAAAACAAGCACATAATTTTGATGACATAACTTTATCAATCCCTGATGATGAGTCAAGATCATGGAGTTTCTTCTATAGAATAAAAAGCGATTAACGAGCACACAGTTTACCCGATGACATGTAGACGCTGTGCCCATAGGCATCTACGTATGTCTATCCCCGATGAAGAATCAAAAAGCAGATTCGTTGTCACTCCTGAGGACGAAGACGAGGACGAGCCTCGTTACCAATGAAGAGGGTTTCCGGTTCTTTACACTCACCATAAGAACAGCTTAATGCTGGAGTTCTTTGTTCCTAAAACTTAGATATTTGGAAAATAGAATAAACACAAATTATCTAAAGATAACTAAAACTGAATATTTAAAATATCACACGGTATCTATTCCTCACCGCAGTAAAGTGACGGTGTGTTGATAGTGATTTATGGAACCTCATAGGTATTTTAAAGACTGTTCTAATGATGCCACACTCGATATTTAGTAGAAAAAAATATCAGAATTTTCAATTACATTAATTTCTATTAGACTTGCAACGAATATTCGGCTATTATTCGGTATTCGGCTTCCGATTCGGCCGAATATCGAATACTTGAGTAAGATGTTTTGTTATAGTAAAATAATCGGTAAGATAAATATATATTGATTTCTTTTGTGATGATGTATTTTTATTATAACCATTAAAGTAGTCACAGGTACATAATCAACTTACGTATTATAAAAAAAAACAATCAGATCTACGCACCTGAACTATCCGTAATTAAAGTGGAAGATTATTGTGCAGAAAGGCGATTTTTTCTGCATTTTCAGGCAGTATTTTACCAATTTTCTTCTCGTAGACAATCCCAGCTTCCGAGACGCTCTGAATAAAAATCAGTACTTTCTTCCCGGTCAAATACTTTGCCTACTATTCGGCTACTCGGCCAGGAAACCCGCAGAATATTCGGTATTCGGCATGTGGCCGAATATACTATTCGTTGCAAGTCTATGTTGATGTATGATGTTTAGGTACACATAATAATACATAAACTACACATAAAACATTTGTTTAATGCGCGATTAGAAGCTAAAAGCCTGCAGCACCGGCAAACGATTAACCGGTGTGCTACCGCGACGTCTCGGAGAGTCGACTCTATTATTAAAAACCAAAGAACTAAACTAGTGATCTAACTGATATGAAACATATTTCATATACAAATTGCTTATCCATCTATTCTAAGTAATATCAGTTTGCTTAATATTATATTTTTAGGTTACAAGTTTGTGACATTTCATGTCAGACATAATTTTAAGCTGACGTCATTAGTCCATGCTACGCGGGCATTACGACAAATCGATTGAGATATCATTGGTTGGTTAACTCTACGAGTATTTGAGTAGTTACGGACAGACATAGATACGAACAATTACATATAAGGAAGTATCTGCCAAAAATTGAACCCTTCTTTGTACTCCGCCGAGTTGGATAAAAATGAGATGAATATCGAAATAATCAACTCATACTTTTAACTAATTAAGTGAAAAACGCACAAAAGATAATTATAAAAGGACCTCGTTATAAAGCGCACCTTTAACCAAGCAGTGTCTGATTTTTTATAAGCTAAAGTGACGAATAAATTTACCATCTATCTGATGGTAAGTGGCTACTCAGTACAAGGGAAACTTGTTTTTATAGAATAAGGGGGACAAACGAGCACACAGTTCACATGGGCAACAGCATCCACTTACCTGATGGTAAGTGGAAACTGTGGCCGATAGACATATCCATTTATCCTTGATTAAGAATCAAAATGCAAATACATTGTCACTCCTGAGGAATAAGATGGAATGCCTCGTTTCCAGTAAGAAAGGGACTCCCGATCTCTACACTCAACATACGAAACACAGCAGTATTAAGCTGCTATTTTACACTGATATTCTATGAAAGCGTGGTACTTTCGCGTTCGAGCCGACGCATTCGTGCTAGAACTATAATATAGCTGCAGCGTGGCTCTACCACGTGTAAAGTGCAAGCAACTTCAAACAAAGTATGCTGCATATGTGTTGTCATGTCTAAGGACTAAATTGTTAGTACAGTCAAACAATGCCGTATTTTATAAAGAAATTTTAACCGTATAGTTGCGGTGTGAGAATGTAAATTGTAATCGTAAGAGGTGACAGAGGATAACGAAACAGCAGGTAACCAACATCGTCTAATAACAATTAAGAAATAAAAAAAACTGCAGTTGACAACCTTCTCAGCGTGGCACATGTATTCTATAAGAGAACTCAGGGAGCCCTGTGTTTACTAGTTAAGACTTTGATAAACTATAATGAATGAAAATAAAAAAATGAATGAAAATAAAGAAATGGTCGCTGAATTTATTTTTTGTTACAAAACACACGGAACAAGCGATTTTACCGTAAACTAAACAAGAAACATGTGGTAATGATTGAATATAATCATTCGACCAAACACCCAAAGTTTATTCTCATGTCGGGGAAATAATACCATAATTCTCGACTTCACAGAACTGTACAGTGTACAACAAAAATCATATTATACTTATTACAAACTTGTGGCGCGGACGGCAAAGCAAACAAGTTCAAGAATAGAACGGGAGTTCACTCACACTACGCGCCTCGCTCCCATATTTACCTGAAAAATATAATATCATGTTAGTGAGAGCACATGTAATAGACGTATGTGTTATGAGTGTCGGAACCAACAGCAAAAACCAGACAACATGAAACATTGTTTTTTATTAAATTGCAAATATAAAACTGATACACAAAAAGAAAATTGATTAGAAACACCTTCTGTAAGATGAAGATGGTGGTTGCATCTTTGCAATTGTATGCCCTCCATCAGAACGACACACGTTTTAAACGCTGGTGGTCTATCAAATGTAAATTAATGGTAAATTTATAAATTTGTTAACAATCACTATATCAATAAATTTATAAATTAAATCTTAGCTAATTTTTAAGTAAATAACCTTATCATTAAACATACTATAATATACTTATTGTACTAACCTAAAATATACTACACATATACATTATTAAAACCTATGATATGAATACTACACTTAATTATGATCTCTTTTAGATTAAGTATGTCCTATACTTAAGCTATGTCTAAATTTCATTTAAATTAAAAAATTAAACTCATACATACATATAAGAATCGAAAATACTATATTGAATACAAAAATGCTACAATATACAAACTACATTAACCTGCAAACCGGATCAAATTAAGATCCAGATGGAGTGCGAGGTAGAAAACGAGTAACGGAATAAAAATAATATAAATATATCCATGTAACAATACAATAAAGCCGTTAGAACATCAAATGTCTCGC
Organism: Parnassius honrathi; assembly: GCA_018247895.1. NCBI lineage: Eukaryota > Metazoa > Arthropoda > Insecta > Lepidoptera > Papilionidae > Parnassius > Parnassius honrathi. The sequence goes on from DWHP01004109.1 coordinate 8,816, forward strand.
GTAGTTGTATCGATGTTAACTAAATTAGTATAAATTTGTATTAAAACATTAAAAGAACGTAAGTTTTAAATATCTATATACGAATATGTACTATAACCTTATCATTAGTAAATTCATTCCTGCCGAGTAAGCGTTTCCTTAATGGCAACAGTGATGTTAAATTATCGATAAAATACAAAAAAATATTATTGTTATGAACGATTTCTGATAGCAAGTAACTAGCATTTTAGGTTACGAGCAATTACGCTGCTAAATAAAATACCAATCCGATACATAAGTATATTTCGGATTCGGTTACCTACCGATATGCTAGATTTCTTATATTTACTTGAATAAATTATCTAAACATATACATATATTGATAAAAATAATTTACGGATTTAATCGCGTAAAATTTTTAACATTTATGTACTTTTTCCAGTTCGTAATGGCTAATAATAATGATTTCTTATACTTACGCAAATGACACTAATTAAAAATAACTTACGGATAGTATCGTGTTTAATTTTAACTTCTCGATTAAAGTTCCGTAACTAACGATCGAATATTCTGGAAGGACAAAATCTTGGTAGTGTATAATTTTTGGAAAGGAAATAAGTTTCTTAAATAACAGAACATAAGCTCAGATTTATGTAATCCCAGTCTTTATCCAACAAGCAACGCTTCCGAGTATAACCTTAAGGAAAATGCATCATTGCTTATGTTTACATTTTCGATAAAAGCCACTGATTTTATTAAGTAAATGATAAACAGTTGTAAAGTTCTACACTTCTGAAAAATCTGAAGCGGAATTAGCTGAATATATGATATTATATAAATATATAATATATGGCTATAATGCAGTTATGAATTCTCTAAAATCTAAGGTATTCTTATTTTTATAAAAGGAAGGGTTGATCAGTGGAGGCCACCTGAAGGTAAGTGGCTGCTGCAGACCGTAAATAATTACACCTATTCCTGATTAGAAATCAAAAGACATAGGCGTCGTCACCCGTGAGGTATATGATGGAATGCCTCATCACCACTAACTATAAGAAACGGTAAGGATCACCAGGATACCAGTGTGTTTTCACGCTGTTATGCTATAGCTTGATTCCGCGAGACGTAAGATGCGACAGAAGGAAACTGAAACAGGAGCTGGCCAGCAGCATATTCTTGGTAACAATTAAAAATAAAATAAATCTGCGGTTGTCAACCAGTCTATGGGGGAAGCCCATGTTCAGAAGTGTATAAAGTTCTGGAAAACATTAGTAAGTACCAATAAGACTGCCTTTTGTTTTCCCTCATTATTAATTCACTTTTTGTTATATTTATCATTTCTAGGTGTACAATAAAGAGTAATTTATTGCATTGTATTGTAAAGTAGGTTTAGTGCCTAAAAGAAAATTATAAAATGTATGCTCGATAGGTGGTGCTGTTGTCGAGTTACTAATAAATATTATATATGCACTAAATGTTACGCTACCTACCGGAAAGGGAAAACAGAACAACGTTTAACGGGAGTGCTAGTACATAATATCATATAAAAACAAAGTAATCACGAGCAAAACAAATCACATTCACCCGCAAATTCGCCGATTTGGCACAGACAAAAAACGAAAGGTCGTGAAAAAAAATCAAAGGCCAAAATCCGACGCGCGCACAGTCCACGACCGCAGTGCATCGGGAGCCCCACACGTGGCGGAACACACGGCTAGCTCCAGAAATATACAACGTAAACACCGCAATATGTTCACAAGTAATGTAGAGAACACTTGGCCGGGTTTATAAATAGATAAAAAATAACTACAGCGCATGAGCGCGATGTTTTTAGACTCCTAAATCGTGTGCCTTTTTGTAACAGAGCAAGCACCGATATTAATACGTTTGTTTTATATTATAATGGTTTTTACGTACATATCCGTTCAATATAACATTAAAAACAGATCTGTGTACATTGTCAAAGATAAAATAAATTAAATTAAAAAAGAAGTAAAATTAATAATGCCTTAATAAAACTAAAATAATTACCTATTTTCGAGGTGGAATATTCGGACTAAAGACTCACTTTTTTCAGGTTGTTAAAACTGAAAAAAGCGAGTTAACCCAGTCGGACTGACAGACAAGTGGTAAAATTAAAAAGCGGTCCAGGTGCGACTCGAAAGGTCCACACGACTAACTTCCCAGTGGAAAGAATTAAAAAAATATCATGTTTTAATATTTTATACAACTTTTCATTCGGCACAAAAACGACTTGACCGATTTTACTCAAATTTTAATGAGATCTAAGTTACATAATTATGCGTTAATTGAAACTGGTCCCATGTCAATATCACTCTTGGTTCTAGAGATACACGAGACGAAAATTGAATCCGAACATACATACATACATACGTACATGTGCGCACACGGACATCCTCTTAAAAACCGTACTATTCGACTCTAAAGACCTTGAAACGTGGAGATTTGTTAAAATAAAATACAGTCGAATTGAGAACCTCCTCCTCCTTTTTTGAAGAAGGTTTAAAATCCGGAACTTTTTACAGACGTTACAAAAAGTAAATTAAAAACAAACAAATTTATCATTGATACTAAGAAATTAAGTTTTAATAAATATTAAGACACATTTCAATTATATTCAATAAGATTAAAAATCGCAGGGGAATGTTTCTAACAGGACACCTAAATTAATACTTTGGACTAACCGTAATTCGGAAGTATACTTATTTATAATATATAAATTAAATTCTAAGAACGAGAGGTTCCTAAATGCGAAGCAATAGATATTCTGGTCCCAACAGGTTGATTTGGGTTCACACTACGACCTGAATCAATGTCAGATCCAACTCTAGGGTTAATAAGATTTGATGTTTACTACACTGTCCGCTATTTTCTTATGTTTTAAATTTCAATGTAGATAAATATAAGCTTTTCAAATTTATTTTATGATTAGGTTTTGTCACGCGGTAGAGCCAAGCTGCGGCTATATTCCAGCTGTAGCAAAGGTCGGTCGACCGGGACAGGACCACGCTCTCACAGAATACCAGCGTAAAATAGAAGCTTAAAGCTGCTGTGCTGTGCTTGTGCTTTTTACCGGAATCGACTCATTTTATCTTCATCATCATCATCTCTCAGAGGTGACAAGGCCTGCATTTTGATTCTTAATTGAGGATAAATGTTGATGTCTAACAGCCACAGCAACCACTTACCATCAGGTGGACTGTGTGCTCGTTTGTCACCCAATTCTATTTAAAAAAGTTAATGAGACTTCAGTTATAAATTAATTTACATACGTATTTTATTTGCTCTTCCTATATTCAAAAAATTATTCCAGGTGTTCATTCGCTACAAAGCCCGTAAACATCCTGCTGCGGACACAGAAACATAAATATGAAGACATTTATTTATATAATAAGGTAATGTAGGCGTTTCAATAAGCATATAACAATTATCGCATATTTCATAACTTTATATTCTATTTTTATTACTTGGATATGGCTGTTTCTTTGACCTTTTGTTTTCATTGTCATTCAAATGTTTAATAGATAAATGTTCAGCTATTTAACGATATGTCAAATCACATTAACATTTATCCCTGTCTGCTTGTCCCTCCGATTTGACATAATCTACTACATTAGGTGGCGTGAGGCGTATCGTAAAAAATGTTTCCAAAACCACCAGCTAAGCGTGGAAGCTACAGAAAATAACCAGTCGCGGATTATCTTTAAGGCAAACTAGGCACGTGGCTAGGAGCGCAAGATTACACAGAGGCGCGAGCATTTTTATCTAAAAAAGAATAAGTAAATACCTGCCCACTTACATAAACATAAAAAATAAAAATTCTACCGAGATGTAAAGCATCCAAAAGGCGCAATTTTCATTCGACATGAATGAAAATTGCGCCATTTGGAAGCTTGTCGTGTCTTGTTATTTTCTAACAAAACTATATTATAAATTATATTATAGTTTATTTGCAAAAACGTAGTTATAATATATAATACGAGGGAGGCATTGAAAATTTCGGGAATCAAGGAAGTGACACATTAC
>DWHP01004110.1:0-12839 GCA_018247895.1 Parnassius honrathi
TGCTGGGCACAGGCCTCCTCTTATTTCTGAGAGGGTATTAGGGCAAGGAAGTGTCCGCCGTGCTGCCCCAATGCGTGTTGGCGAACTTCACATGACTTCGATTTTTTTTTCTTATTTCTCAGACATGCAGGTTTCCTCACGATGTTTCACCGCCGAGCACGTGGTAAATCAGCACTTAAAATTGTAATTAACAATTTCATTGTTGCCGGCGGGGATCGAATCGGTTTTCTTGCGTACTGTGAAATTTACAGCGAGCGCTTACCATCTGAGCTACCACGGCTCTAGGGCTCTAGGGAAGATACAACCTTAAAATAATTTTTGAAAAGATTTGCTATCTCACTCGATTCGCTAAAACCTGAGATAGTGTCTCAGGTGTTAGCGGATTGAGTGTAGGGAGGCTCGGGCGACGATTAAAACTATTAGTATGCTTCCAGAATTCTTTAAAATTTCCTTTAGCATGAGACGATGCCATTTTATCCATTTTAATTTGCTCTACATTATCTTGACACCATTTTAAATTTGCTTTAAAATTACGTCTAGTATTACACATATTATTGTAAAAACCAGTCCAGTGCATGGTTTACCAAACACTTGCCAGATTTGAAAAGCTGCACGAGCCTCTCTGTGGGCGTCTCTAACATATCTATTCGAGCCAATCACATATTTCTTATACTTTTTATGTATATATGTTTGTTCATCTGTTCAACTCGTACAACAGTTTATGTTTGTTTACAGTACATGTCGTCTAATATTAACTTATGACTAGGATCTGTACACATTTTATCAGAACACTTTTCAAATTGCTGCGGAAAGTCTATAGCAATCAATTTAACATTGCATATCTGCCTATACATATTTATTTGATTATTATTTCTTTCACCCCATGTCGTCTTATTTACATAAATTTTATTATTTTTTACACTGTCACTTCTAATCAAGCTTATGTTACACTCTATTTGCATTGGATAGTGATTGGAATAATATGAATTATATAATACTTTTGCGCCAACAACTAAAGTCTGAGCTGCTTCAGTAACAATACAATGATCCAGCTAGCGCTGACAACCGTGTGCCTCACTAACAAATGTATATGTGTCTAACGGAAGCACATTCATATCCACGCAAGACCACAAACATTCTGAACAAAAGTTCAATAATTCATTACCAAAAAGCGTACCTGGATGCGCATTAAAATTACATAGTATGAAAACATTTTCAATGGCCTCACTTTCCACAATTGCGTTTACTTCACTCAGGCACTCAGTGAAATCAACTAAATTATCACTACAGTTCTGTTGGCATATAGACTGAGAATACAAGTAACGTACACTCTGGCGGTTCAACTTAATTGCTGCAAGACGCACACTGTCACACTTTACTACACTCACTTATTTTAAAAGCACTCTTCCGCCATAATAATGCAACTCCGCCGTATGGTCTGCCTCTAATTATGCCTGCTGATGTATCCATCGCTAATTTACCAGTATGCATGAAATCCTGATGAATGTTTCCGAGGAAATCTATGTCATGTGGAAATAACCATGTTTCTTGCACAGCTATTACATCCGCTATCTCACAAAGTCCTCTTAAGCATTCAACTGACCGTTTGACTGATTTACAATTAAAAGTTACAAACTTGAGTGTACTATTCATCTTGAGTCAGTAATTTTACATGCGTTTTCTTTCCGTTATACTTAAAAATGTACATACTGTCTAAATGATATACCCTACATAAATCGTAATCACGAAAGTGCTTGACAGCCTGCTTGATAAATGTCTTCGGAAACACATCTCCCTTCATGATGCACAATTTGGTTTGCGACAAAAAATATCAACAGAGAGTGCAATTTTCTGTCTCAAGCAGACGGTCAAGTACTATACGACCAGAAGAACTGTGTATGCATGCTTCTGGGATTTATCCAAAGCATTCGATTTGGTGTCTTATAGGGTATAATGGCGAAAGTTGCGAGAAGCGAGTGACATACCTGATGAGATTATCACTATATTTCAATTTTGGTACTCACATTCAACGAGTTACAGGCACAGGTACGTCAGATGAATACGGATTAGAGTGTGGGATAAGGAGAGCGGATTAAGCTCTCCTAACTTATTTAATTTATATATTAATGGGTTGTTTGCTGAGCTTAACAGCACTGGTATTGGGTGTTCAATAGACGGAGTCAATATAAATAACATGGGTTACGTGGACGATATGGTGTTATACTGAGGCAATTAGTGAAAATTTGTCAATCATATGCCAGTACATTTGTGCTGGCTTTGACATTGAGGTGTAACTTACGTAGCATTTTATATAGTACGAAGTGAATTGGCTTATTCGATTGAACTCTAAACCTTGTAAATTGGAATGAGTGGCGTTGCTATTAGACTATAGTTTGGTGCTAATTGAAGTGAGACTGGAGCTCGGCGCGCGGAAGTGAGGGCGCCCTTTGGAGCGATGCAAAGACGGCGGGTTGCCCGCCTAACTTGGTGACGTCAGCTAATCACTCACTATACACCTTTTTTCATTTACACACCCACGCTATCTTCACACCACGCTGACGACCCCTGGAGGTCTACCATACTCCTGAACTAGGTAAGTTTTCTACGGTCTTGTATCCCTTATATAATAAGTTTCCATAAGCCATGGGGCACTTCCCTTGGTTGCTCGTCGAGCTGGTTATTCATGGTCCCTAACCAAGTCGACCTTTGTTTGGGCAACTAGGGGCCGTAACACACACTAAACACTTACTTAACTCCAATGCTCGCGCGGGTTACAGGCGTAGCCCACCAACTTCATGGACGATTTTTGCGGACATCCTTGAGCCGCGGGAGTCAGCACGCTGCTGGCCGTAGCGGGGGATAATACTTGAGGAATACACAAGACGATTACGCTGTAATGCTGCAAGTTAAAATCATAAACGACAATATTACACTCTAGGTTACATATGTAGCCCGCGCATGCACTCTAGTATTAAGTATCTGGGGCACTGGCTCACTGAAAACATGTCCTCTAGACAGGTTCAAATAATGCTTTTCAAAGCGTACTGTCAAACTTTTTTTACACGTGTAGCACGTTGGTTGGGTACACGCAGCGGACGTATAGTGCACTGCGCGTTCAATATAAAAATGCGTTTAGGATTTTGATGGGACTAGCTCGTCACTCTAGTGCATCTAGTATGTTCGCGGAGGCACGTACCGATGACATTTATGCTATAAGGCGAAACAGATGCGCCTTCTTTTTCGTATTAGAGACCCTTCTAATAGCATTTAAGCGCCTTAGCCGATAGAAGGGACCCTCCGCTTTTAAGACAGTGGATTCGCATTCATATTCATAGGAATTAAAATGTAAAATTTAAGTAATGGTAATAAAATATAAGTAAGTTTAGTAATTTCTTATATTGTGGTTAAAATGTAGGATTTTTTTTCTAGATTTTAAGCAATTTAACTAACAATCTATAATAATATTATGTCTCTAACCAATTTATGGACTCTGAAATAAGTTTTATTATTATTATCATTATTATTATTAACAGCCAACTCATGAAGTATCATGAATATCAACAGCTGATTAGTGACCGCCAGCCGGGTAGCTTGGCTGGAGATCTTCTGGGTTACCTAACTCATAAATGGGCGAAGGCAGTAGAGTCCAAGGGCGAGGCGTTGGCCGTTAGTTTGGACGTAGCGAAAGCCTTCGATCGGGTTGGCACAACGTGCTTCTTACGAAGCTTCCTTCCTATTAGCTTCACGAGAAAATGTGGAATTGGATCACCAGTTTTCTTGCTGGTTGGAGCATCAAGGTTGTAGTAGACTAGTTCCGTTTACAAGCCCATTAACTCTGTTGTTCTACAAGGCTGCGTGCTATCACCAACACTGTTTCTTCTGCATATTAATGACATGTCGCAAACCGATAACATTCATTGCTATGCCGACGACAGCGTTGTTGATGCTTTATACACTGACCGTGCAAATATTTCTCGGGAAAACGTCGCTGAGTACCGGGACAAACTTGTGTGTGAAGTCGAAACTTTGTTGAACAAAGTCTTGGACTGTGGGAGGCTAAATATAGTCCAGTTTAATCCCTAAAAGGTACAAGTTTGCGCTTCTACCGCTAAAAAAAATCCCAGTTGCGGGTAAACCCCATATTCAAGACACTCCCCTTGTTGCCTCAGCCAGTATTGAAATCCTCGGCGTCAACATATCGGGTGACGTGCAGTTTCGTGTTCACTTGGAAGAGAAGGCCAAATTGGCCTCTAAAAATCTTGGCGTGCTCAGCAGAACGGGACAGTATTTCATGCCGGCTCACCACCTGCAATTTTACAAGACGCAGGTTTGGCCGCACATGGAATACCGTTCCCATCTCTGGGCCGGGGTTCCCCATTGCAAGGTCCTTCTATCAGATCGCAACCAGCGCAGAGCTGTTCGAGTCACCGGCGACCGAGCTGTTTCCGATCGGCTTGACTCACTGGCACTGCGAAGAGATGTTTTATCTCTTTGCTTATTTTATCGCATCTACCACGGGCAGTGCTCTGAGGAATTGTTTGGACTAAAAGCAGCTGCACAATTTTACTTTATCCCACATCCCGACAAAGTTCGCGATACCGTCCATACCATCTGGATGACTAGCGGTCCACCACCGTGCGATTTAAAAGAAGGTTTCTTCCTCGCACAACTTCCTTGTGGAATTCACTACCACCAGAGATTTTTCCGGACCGATACGACTCAGATACCTTCAAGAATAGAGCCTACTACTTTTTAAAACGCTGATAAAGCATCTGCAGTTCTCCTGGTGTTGCAGTTGCTCTTAGGCGGCGGCAATCACTTACCATCATGTGAGATAGGTATGAGATAGGTAGACATATGCAATGCTTTCAACTCATTCTTCCAGAGTGTTTTTGTGTACCTAGTAAAATTTATACATCTCCACATACGGAATCAATGTGTACTGATTTAGTTTCTAATTTTCTGACAAACACTATAATAGGCGAAAAAATGATGAAAAATTTGGACACGAACACAGATGCCGGTAGTGATGGGTTACCTTCTTTATTTTGGTCCCGATGTGCTAAGTCACTTGGTCTACCTTTGAGTATGGATATTTAACCGCTCCTTGAGTGAAGGAATCCTTCAGCATAAAAGGAAGTGTGCACATATAGTCCCTGTTTACAGGAAGGGTTCACGAACGGATATAAAAAATATAGGGAGATTTTTATTTTAAACACAGAGGCTAAAATCCTTAAACTAGATGTGTATAATATAATTTTCTCTATGATTTAACGCTCCATTCCGAGCAGCAACATGGTTTTTTGGAAAGGCGATCCACCACTACCGACTTGGCAAGTGTTTCCACTTTTTTCCTTGAGAATATGGATCAAAGTGAGCAAGTTGATGTAATTTCGATCGTGTGGATCACGTGATCCTGCTCAACAAGTTACAAACATTAGGTATTCACGGTGACTTGCTCCGGTGGACTGAATCATATCTCACAAATCGCTCACAAGCAGTCGTAATAGTTGGTTACCACTCAAGCTATATAAACATACCTACAGGAATTCACCAGGCCTATCATTTATGTCCACTTTTTATAATGCCTACCGAGACATAGGCTCGTGTATAGAACATACCAATTACCTCATGTATGAGGACGACAAGAAGATATTTCGGATAATTAACACTATACATGACTGCCTATTAATACAAAAGGACTTGAGACTGTTTACTTGAACACTGCAGGGTAGATAATAAAACTGTTAATGCAAACAAGTGCGAATGTATTACTTTTACGCGGAAAACTAAGCCAATCCTACATGAATTTCTATTTGCTGGAGTAGAATTCAGCCGAAAACTAAATGTCAGGGACTTAGGCGCATATTTTGATCATAAAATGATACAATACGGACACGCTGACTATAACACCAGTACAGTCTATGAAAACATTGGTTTTGTTGTTCGCATCTGCAAACTGTTTACGGATATTAATGCAATCAAAACGGTTTATTTTATATAATATTATTTCAGTACAATATTACAATACAATGTTTACAAAAGCCGCCTTGAGCGAACTCAAAAAATATTCTTTAATCGTCTTAACTTTAGCTATCGTAAAAACTCGGTACTTATACAGACAGTTGAACTGAGCACGATCTCTTATCTTTAGAACACCGACGTGTTGTGTTAGACATGGCTTTTTTGTATGACATCTTGTCTCAGGAATCTTCTTCCGTACCCCAAAATACCGTACCCGCAATAAAAAATTGTAACAGACTCTCTGCCGCCATACAAATTACTGCTGAAACTCTGTTCTCTTGCGACTTGCTCGCCCGTGTACTGAAAAGTTTGGACACATTTATCTTTGCGAAATCTAAAGTTATGTTTAAACATAATATTATGGAAACCTTTAAAGAGTATAGCAGTTAAAACCACATATTCTCATTTCTTTTTTTTAATGTGTAATTTTGTGGCTGCCAATATAATTCACCAATATTTTTTTATACGATAGGGTGACAAACGAGCACGCAGACCACCTGATGGTAAGTGGTTGCTGTAGCCCATAGACATCTACATCCATCCCCGATTACGAATCAAAATGCAGATGCTTTGTCACTCGTGAAGACTTAGATGGAATGCCTCGTTTCTTGTAAAAAGGGTCTCCGGTTCTCTACACTCACCATACGAAACACAGCGGCATCAAGCTACCATTTCACGCTGGTATTCTGTGAGAGCGTGGTCCCTCCCCGGTCGAGCCGACCCATTCGTGCTACAACTATATTTTTAATATAACTGCAGCATGGCTCTACAAAATAAATGCACTTACAAGCCACCTGATGGAAAGTTCCTACTGTAGTACATGGACACCTGCAGCCAACTTTAAACATAGAACACCACAAATTCCGATACACGTTGTGACCTCTAAGGACTAAGACGGATTTTTTATAGGATATGGTGGCAACTGAGAACACAGTCCACTCGATGGTAAGTCGTTACTGTGGCCCAGAGACATCTACATCTATCCTCGATTACGAATCAAAATGCAGATGAGTTTACACCCATGAGGACTAAGATGAAATGCCTTGTTTCCAGTAAAAAGGGTCTCCGATTCTCTACACTGACCATACGGCTCATAGCAGCATTGAGCTACTATTTTACGCTGATATTCTGAGAGTGCGTGTCCTTTCCTGGTCGAGCCGACCCATTCGTACTACAACTGTATATTACGTATACTGTACCACGTATAAAAGAGGATTGCTTCATAATTATACTAGATCTCCACTTAGGGCACATCGAAATATTGTGGTCGTGGATGCTTATAAGTAACTAAATTTCGAATATTATAATTTTGAAAACATTATTTTGGTGGGAAGCCGCAAAATTAAAATTAACGCGAAAAAAATTTAAGGCGATAATTATTATGATTTTAAAAGTTAATTCTCTCCTGAACTGTTGTTACACCCAGACGGAATCCCAGCGGTGAGTAATACAGATACAATCGCTAGAGTGAATACGAAATCGAAGTGTGCACCAAAACGGAATAATAGGCTGTAAAAAGTCCTGTCTTTTTTGTGGAAATGGCTCTTTGATATGTTACGATTTAAAAAACCAGCACCCGAAACATTGTAACGCGATAAAACTGTAAAATAGTTTTATTCAATGTGTAGTACTAATATTACACATTGAATAAAACTATTTTTCTCTATTATTTTTCTATACAAACACTAATATAAAAAAATCATTATAAGACACCCTGTAAGTCGACAAATGCACGTGGCTCAGGGATTAATACTGTACTTCGAGGCGTTCTTTGAGAAAGGTAAAGGTAAGATAGGTTTTAAAAAGTGTTTGATGTGGATTAATTTGGTTTTTATTTTATAACAATTTTTAATATTTAAAACATTTGTGTTTTAATTTTTTTATTAATCTTAATGAGTTACTATTTCTATACTGCCTGTTATTCTAACATTTACAGTGGAAGGAATTCTTTTTATGAAGAGGGTGCAAACGATTATGTGGCTCACATGATGGAAAGTGACTACCACCGCTGATGAACCATTGCAACACCAGAGGAACTGTAGGTTTGTTGCCGGCCTTGTAGAAAGGAGTAAGTACTTCTCTTAAGGGTACCTAAGTCCTATCAGTCCTGAAAAATAGCCGGTGGTAAACGATTCCACAGATGGATCGTACGAGGAAGAAAACACTTAGTAAAGCGTACAGTGATGGAACGCCAAGCATCCAGATGATGTGGGTGGTACCGTTAGTTCTGTCGCAATTTGCGTTCGTGAAATTTGGCGGCTAGAATTAATCCGAACAATTTTTCAGAGCACTCGCCTTGGTAGATATGATAGAAAATGCAAAAAGATGCAACATATCTTTGCAGCCCCAGTGTATCAAATCTGCGCCTTGTAAAGTGGCGGCGGCCGGCGTAAAATACCGTCCCGCTTTGGTAAGCACTAAGGTTTTCAGGTGACCACGAAACTGCGCATCCTTTAATATGTCGACTCTGGTACTGACTAAGGCAACAAAGCGTGTGCTTTGAAAATGAGCAGATATGACAAAACGGTACATTTTAGTGGTAAACACCGCAAACTTGTGTCTTCTGAGAATTGAAGTGGACTAGATTTAGTCACCCATTGTTCATCGTCGAGTCTTTGTTCAACAATGTCTTGGCTTCAGACACAAGTTTGTTCTGGTACTCGTCAACGTTTTCTAGAAAAATATTGGCACTGCTTGTATATATAGTCATCACCAGTGCTGTCGTCCGCGTAGCCATCAGTGTTATCGGCTTACCACGTTTAATCGATATGCAGAAGGAACAGCATTGATGATAGCTTGCAGCCTTGTGGAACACCAGTGTTGACAGGCTGGAAATTAGAGCATGCACCGTCTCCTACGACCTTGGTGCTCCGATGAGATAGAACTGGTGATTCCATTGCGTCATTTCTCAGAAATCCCAGAGGAAGGAAGCGTCGATACAAGAGCTTTGAGTCAAACTCGATCGAAGGCGTTTGACATGTCAAAACTAATCGCCAAAATCTCCCCCTTGGAGTCGATCGCCTATGCCCATCAGTGTCTTAGATAAACAAGAAGATCACCAGCTGAGCGACATCGACGAAAACCACGCTAGCAGTCACCAACCAGCCGGTGCTCTTCAAGGTACCACATGAGCTGACTGTTAATAATGGTCTTCAATCTTTTGGAGAACAAGAAGGTGATAGCAGTAGGTCCGTGGTTGGACTGATCAGAGCGATTACCGTTGTTAGGGATCGGATGTACGAAAGCTGTCTTCCATGAATTCGAGGCTACATCTACCTAGGCGTAGTCCTGAATTCGGAGTAGGAGTACCGCAGAAGACGCGTTTGAACCGGTATTAACTCTGGAGAACCCGTCCTCAGCACAAATGGGGGATTCCGTCAGGCCTACTCAACTTGTGGATGTCTAGGGAGAGGAGCGTTTTACATACTCAGCACTGTGTGAATTGTATATCAGGCGTAGAGCACTCACACAGTAGGACGGTTGGCAGTGTCCCCCTGTCATTGAGAGTCAAGTTGTGCATGCAAAAAGAGAGCCTAAAATATCGGCTTTCTCTTTCGCGGTGTGCACCCATGACTTTTTCTCTCGGCGCAGAGATGGCAACGATGGCTTACAGAAATTTCCTTGAAAAGCCTTGGCGAGAAACCAGAATACACGGGTTACCGAAGAAAGTTCCATACTTTGCCTTCACAGTAAGCCATTTGAAGGACCTGGAGGTGAAGTTATACTTCTTTTTTAGCTTACCGGTGTTGACATTCCGAGTCACCAAAGCGTAATCTGATAACACTCCTGCTTACCGCTTAATGCAGTCTTACGGGAGCAATCAAACCAAGGTGAGCATCTGCCTTCACTCGGTAACACAGATAATGGAATAAATAGTTCTATTCCCTGTAGCACCACATCAGTGACGGAGTCAGGAATAGCGTTGAGATCATCGAGCGAAGAGCAAATCTGGTCTCATGGGTAGAATGGAAAGAAAAACCGCATTTTTCCCCAATCCGCCGACCTGTAATACCAAATATGGCGGTAGCGTGCAGAACGCAACCGCAAAGGGATTTTGAATAGCACCATACTCTGGATTAGATAAAAGTCCGCGTAGCCAAGAGGGGCGTCAACGGGGACTTGATATCCATCCGGATGAGAGGCCAACAAAAGGTTCAGCAGAGAAGTTACATGTTCCTCCACATTTGTAATCCGCGAAGTCGAAGTAACTAAACGTTTCAGACCATATTCCAAAGAAAAGTCATAAACAGATCTCCCCACATGATCGATTAGACGTGAACTGAGCCATTCGGCTTGATGGGCGTTTAAATCACCAAGGATCACGATCTCTGCGATGGGATCGGTTGTAGCAAGGAATCCGCAAACATTTAGATGTGGTTGATAAGTTGGTCTGTTTCGGCATTAGCGCTATGGGATCTATAGAGGCACACGTACACACGCGGGTAGTCTGCCAAAGGATGGGATGCCGACGCATCTGGAACAGACGTTTTCTTCGACGTATACGCAAACGCAGCTCGAGGCACAAAGGAGTGTTCCAATTTGCATCCCGGTACCTAGGTTTGAGTGAAGCCCTTTACCCAAACCTAGGTCCTTTTTAGAAGTTTTACCTATTTATTTAAAAATAAAATACTTCTTAGAGGTCTTGGTATAGATTACACTATTTCCTGCAAAGGAAACAGTACTTGGGCTGCATGTTTGTTACAGAATTTAATAAATCCTCTGTAAAAGTCAAGGGCAAAAAAATTGAAACCAAAAGAAAATATAAGACTGCTTCTGTATCTTTATGTATGTACATAAGTAAATTAAAAAAAAAGAAAATTACTAGACAGCTCGCAAAAGCGCGATAAACGTGTCGTCCTTTATTAAATCCACAGGCTCCAACACAGCAATCATATCTTAAATATACGTTCAAGTATACAATTTGCTGGCGTGAGTCCCAGTTTATGTATATAGGAAAATTATTAACTTATAAAACGTATGGTCAAAATTCGGAGATAATCGTTGTTTGTAATTTAATAAAAATTTATGTGTTGAGATTTCTTTCCTGGTACCCGTCTTGTTCGCTACGTACCGTTCTATAAATATAGTTTGTGTCTTCAAGCAGCATTAAATGTAATGCTATATTCCGATTTGACGTGAGTCAATTAGTTGGTCTTTAGAGAAGACAATGCATCTGTAGCTAGTTTTATTTCACGTCAAATCGTTGTTTTAGTGGTAATAAGTACCACTGCTCTTCGAAGTGAGACAACGGGTTGGAATCCCGGGTCAAATCAATATGCGTTATTGGGTTTTTCCGTCGTGGTTGTAGTCAGTATATTAATAGTGTTTCACCCCGTACTTAGGTAAGCATCATTTGTAGTTTTGTAGTATTTAATGGTAAATCCAAATACCTAGAAAATGAGACACTCGTGTCTTTTTAAAATAGAAGTATTATAAATATGTTTCATTAATTTAACAGCAGATTAAAATGTTCATATAAAAACAATAATAACATTAAATTGAAATAAGAGTATGTGCAAAAACAATTACCGTTTATAAAATAAAACAGCAATGTGAGAACGTGATTTCAAATTAATAACGCGGTTTCTCTTTTTTCACAAACAATACTCGTTCAGTTTACGGGTTTCAAATTTATTCCCACAACTGAATAAATTAAAATACAAAAACCTACACGGAATATCATACAGGATAATACCGAATAAAGTAAATATATCTTAAATTCATAGACTCTTACTTATTTTTTTTTTGTACATAAACAAACTCTTTCCGCTTAAATTCATTCTGAAATAATTGTATGTTTTAAAAAAATTATATTTTACTCAAACTAGCTTTAGAATTAATTTTTAAATTTACCAATAAAGCCAAGCAAAAACATCAAGTTATTTTACTCGTAGAATACTATAATACATACGTAATAAAACGGGGAGTGGATGGAGCCCGTGTAGCTACTAATATGTCACTAACATGTCAATTCACACGTATACATGTCAACACAATCAATCGTTTCCACTTTTCGTGTTAAGCGTAACTGCATGCAAGTTATTTAAGCACTCACGTCCCGACAGTGTATTGGACCAATTCGTCAGACCTATGGTTAAGCCAAGATGTATAGTAGGTTAGGCCAATTACAACATATTTTTTAAATGAAGGTAAATATAACTTAGAGTCATTACCATGTTCTTATCCAAAAATAAAAATAAAAATTTCGAATTATTTGAAGGTCAAGTAACGGCGATTTCAAGACGTAGTTGATTACTAAAAGGTAATGAGAAACTATCAATTACTGTGCCGTGTAGTGGCGGTTGAAAATATCCACTATCCCATATCTTCTCGTGAGTGTCTAAAAGACGACAGAGGGAGACAGGCAGGAGATGGGCCGCAGCATCTTCCTGATAACAGCAACTGTAGAACAAAAAAAAAGCAGCGGCTGCAAACCCGCTCGCCAAGCGTGGCAATTATGGCAATATACCCTCCTGGAAAATGACACAAATAGACGGCCCCCAGTCCCCGGCGGCCCCGCTATTCCTGGCTATGGTGGCGATCATGGTAACCGAGGGGCAGGGGGTGCTAAAAATCTGCGGTGGAGGTTCGGTTGCCACCTACGACGACTCGACCTGGCAAAATTTAACGCACGCATACCGAGGACTGACGAGAAGATCCTGGAGCTGAAAGAATAGACAGAAAAGTTACGCTGGAATATTATAGGATTATCCGAGGTCTAAAAAGAGGGGAGGGCACGGTGATTCTCGAATCCGGCAACTTGTTCTATCACCGGGAGGGTGACCATCTGTCCCAAGAAGGTGTTGGATTTATCG
>DWHP01004111.1:0-12839 GCA_018247895.1 Parnassius honrathi
TGCCTATGGGCCACAGCAACCACTTACCATCAGGTGGACTGTGTGCTCGTTTGTCACCATGTCCTATAAAAAAAAAAAAGTCAAACTCTTGCTTATAATAGTTGTAAAAAACATTCATCTTCGTCCTCAGAAAAGATAACACACATTAAGTTGGCGGCAGGTGTCTGTGGACAGTAGCAGCCAGTCACAATCAGCAAGTTCATTTGTCTCCTCATTTTCTTAGAAAAAATCTATATGTATGAATGAATGTATGTGTTTTTTAAACTCCAATATTATTACCGGTGTACCGTCAAATTTCTACAAACGTATGATTGTACCGTAAGGTAATGTGTAATTAATGAATGTAATAATATATTAAAAAATAAATAAATAAATTAGATGACTGAGAGAGAATCCTCAAAATATAACGTATAATTTTTAAGACAATATTCTTCAACACGTGAAACGTTGTATTAGAAAAGAGAGTTTTTACTGCAGTAAAAAGTTCATAAATATTTATTATAACTACTTTTACGGATTTTATTGCGTTTAATTTATATGGTCTATAATTCCCGATGTTTCGGGTGCTTTCCAGCACCCATGGTCACGGGGAACTGAGGTGACTGACGTCCAGATGTTGGTGTTAACCCGGAGTACCTTCAGCTTATTAATTAATATGTGTGGTCCGATCTACGCGGAATGAACTTACTGTTTCTTGAAGTCTTACAGTGATATGCTTAGGTTTAGTTTTAATTTTATTAATTACAGGGCTCCAAGCAGGTGGTAGTACCCAGCCTCCTTCCTTGCTGAAATTAGGATGTTTTTTAATTTCAATAGCCTCACGTATCGTCCTTGGTGGGAATGGATGTTCCTTCGCGAGAATTTGTGGTCTATCAAATCTGATGTAATGTTTGGGGCCGTCTAGGATATGATCACAAACTGTAGTTCATAAATAATCAATATAAGCGTACCGTGTAAACCGTCTTGTGTGAGTCGTAAGAGACGACAGAGGGAAATTAACAGAAGGTAGGCAATCTCTTCCTGCTAAAAGCTCAAATTGATAAACTGTGGTTGTCAACCCGCACGCCAAGCATGCCATCTTTGGCAAAGATCTCCCCATGAGCCATTTGAAGGGAAAGCCTATATTCAGCAGTAGATTTTTGATTAGCTGATGATATACATGATAATGATAAAATAAAATTTAACAGTACCTCTTTTTCTTGTTCCGGATCTACGCCAGTGCCAATAGTATAGAGTAGCTTGGCGGATTTATTTGCAAAATCGACCGCGACTTCATTCAGCTTCTATAAAAGAGACTGTTTATTAATCTTAATCTAGCCTTACCAGTATTTTAGATCCACAACTGGATATAAGCCCTTGAATGAATGCGCTAAATGACGCACGTCTACAAACAAACGACAAAACTAGTCTATATAATATATAATAATAATAAACCCATTGGACAAAGATAGGTTGCCAAGAGCACCGCCTACCCACGCACTGGTAAAACTGCTGATCATCTCTGTCTGTTCGATTTAAATTTGTAGTCTTCGAATGGATAATGACCATTTTTCAATCGTCAAGATTACTTTGTACAATACGATACAACACAATACAATACCTGAGATAAAAATATTGTACAATACAATATAGGACTTAAAAATTGAAGAACATTGTTACCCTATAGTCGTATATCTCAACCTTAAAATATATAAAAACACAAATATGACTTAACACTATTTAGGAAATTTACTTCTTTGGCACGTCCCTGCATTGTCGATACACCCCAGAGGGACTGCGATTGAAATCAAGGAATGGCATTTTATATTTTGCAGAAACTTGAAATACGTAGGATTTAAAATTCGTTAAACTATTAGACTTTAGGTACTACACATTTATAGAAATTGGATTCTCCCTGCCAATTTTAGACCAATTTCTGTAATAAGGTCTAGCATCACCAGGGAAGGGTATCCGATTCGGCTTTAACCAACCAACCTGTCCAGTTTTGGTGAGAATAGACAATTTTTTTATATACTACTTACCAGGTGTCACTTTCTTGGAAAAGTCTTAGCACTGCAGTGGCCTTAGAAAGGCGGGTGATGTTGATAAAGAGAAAAGGATAAATTGACATAAACAATTAAGGAAGCAACGTACCTCTCTATTATCATTAGCAGCGCCACACAAAGCTCTCGTCGCCTCGCATAATACGAGTGTATCGTCTAATATTGATTTCGCTCGGAGATTATGTGAATTGCTGAGTACCCGCGTATCTAAATATGATCCAAACAGTAAAATCAATATAAAAATTTCGTAATTTGGAAATACTATCAAATATATGAAGAATAAACACTTTTACTTCAGAAGTTCTTGTCTCTTGAGACCCGGCAAGATTGCTTTAATTCTAAGTAGATCAATTGTTAACATTCTATTTGCTCGAGGATTATACGAATTGCTGAGTTCCCGCGTATCTAAATATGATTCAAACAATAAAATTGATATGCAAATTGCATAATTTGGAAATACTATCAAATATATGAAGAATAAACACTTTTACATAAAAAGTTCTTGTCTCTAGAGACCCGACAGGATTGCTTTAATTCCTCGTTTGATTACAATTTTTGACAGTTTATTTGATTTCATATCAAGACTGAATATCTTATTACTCGATATAGAAACTACCTTTCATTTCTGAGAGGGTTTTTGAAGCAGGAATGGAACCCCCCACTATGCTAATTAGCGAACTTTACATGTCGTTCAAGTATTTATAATTCATCAGTTTGAAGTATAAACTTTTAATAAAGTATAAATAATAAACATTTCTCACGACATTTTCCTTCATCGCCGATCTCGTGATAAATTATCATTTAACTTTGCAATTTACAAATTATTAACGCTGGCTGGGATCGAATCCAGATTGTTCGTGTACTGTGAAATTTAAACGCTCTCCTATTTAGTAAAAATATATTTCATTCTCCATGGTATTTTACGGTTGCTCCTACCTTTGACAATTGTTGGAAAAAGTTCCGACAAACTCTTCACAGACTTCTCAGCCACCTTATAGTTCATTTTCTCGGGATCTAAAATAAAAATTGTAACTCAATACAATATAAATGTCACTTCTGCTATTTCTGTTAATCATGGACTCCTATGTATACTGCTATATCGGCAATTCAGAATAAAAACTCTATCACAGCTGTGAAACGCACGGGCGCCGACTGTGCACGGTAAAAATGCCACGCAGTTGTATTTTCATTTATCATGGTTACTGTTTTTAGAAAAATACGAAAAAAGTGACAAACTTATCTGAAAATTGCTATACTTCGAATTACGTAGACTGACTGTGTGCATAAATAATAACAGTATTTTCTTAGTCACATAAAATCCAGCACAGAATTTTAGAGACAGACGAGTACACAGTCCACCCGATGGCAAGTGGATGCTTTGTGTGATATCTACACCTAACCCCGATTAAGAATGAAAATGCAGATGCGTTGCCACCCCTAAGGACTAAGATGGAATGCCTCGATTTCAGTAAAACGGATCTCCGGTTCTCTACACTCACCATACGAAACACAGCAGCATAAAGCTGCTATTCTACGCTGGTATTCTGTGAGAGCGTGGTCCTTTCCTGGTCGAGCTGGCCCTTTCCTGTTACTACCGTAATATTGCCGCAGCGTGGTTCTACCGCAACTCAGTGCGCGGAGCCCGTCTAATAGTATACATAAAAATCGTTGGTTAATCACACCAAATAAACTAAAAATGCTTATGTTAGCAACTTAACTTATGCATCTTAAGACCTAGCCGTTGGGAGACACTATTGAGGTCATTGAGCATTGAACATTGAGGTCATTTCTTAGGTCCTCCAGCGATTCTGCCATAAGGACTCTACCGTCGTCAAATCGAAGGTGAGTGATATAATAATTGTCATTGATGTTTATACCGTATCCTTTCCGTTCAGTGGCTTGAAAACGTCTTCCAATGCAGCGGTGAAGAGTTTTAGGGATATAACATCACCACACCTTACGCCTCTCCGCAATTGAATAGGTTTCGTTCTCTGGATCTGTACTCGGATTACCACCGCAAACCCACTGTACAAACACTTTAGCGCTTTGTCATATCGACAGTCAACTCGGCACCACAAAGAGACTGTAGCACCGCCCAAATTCCGACGGAATCAAAAGCTCGTAGTCTACATACGCAAGATAATGTGGCAGATTGTACTCTTCGGACTTCTATACAACTTTTCGAATGGTATGTATGTGTTATATAGTGTTAAAACCTTTTCGAAAACCGACTTGTTCGGGAGGCTGGAAGTCGTCGAGTCTGCCCGCGAGACGATTCGTAATGACTCTCAAAAATAGTTCATAGACGTGGCTCAGAAGGTAAATCGGTCTGTAGTTCTTCAAAAGAGCGTTGTCGCCTTTCTTGAAGAATAAGACCACCGCACTTTTACTCCACGCCTCGTTCGCCGCGAGTGTGTTTGGAGATTTTTTGTGTTCTTCTAGGACAGGTCTTCCAGAACTTAGCTCTGACTGCATGGACATTTTCCACTTAGCTTAGCTTGTCATTCATATCGTCCACTTCATTGCAGTCAAGGTACTGAAAACGATTTTGTAACTCAAGCGGAAAGTTTTCGGGGCTTTGGATTAGAGTAGTAATGTAGAGTCGGAGCGTTGACTTCATTTGACACAACCTCTCCAACTTTACATGTAGGATGTGCGCTTGTCATCATTCGGTGATCGCTGCCAGTTTTCACCTTTGCAATCACTGTGACATCACTGGACAGTTATTGTTTCTGTGATGCCGCTTTTGCTACAAAGAGTTCATCACAAAGAGTCCCTTTTTCTCCATAAAGTCGGCCAGCTGCTGGTCCCTTGGGTTTCGTTGCCCTATTCGTTGTTCTTTCTTGGGCCTAATTTCGCGTTGAAGTCTCCCACCAATACCGTATAGTGGGTTTTGGAGCAATGCGTGGCTCTAGAGATATCCTCATACATTTTCTCCACCTTCTCATCACGATGTTCGAACGTAAGACTGTATGCACTTCAGCGAATACCGTTTAGTGAATCTGAGTATAATCAGTATTCGCTGAAGTTAAGTTCGTTGAAGTTATAAGGTATGCAACCCTCGTCGACACACTCCCAATCTTTACAACTTTGTTGAGAAGAGACTCGTGGACTATAAATTCAACACCTCCTTCCAGATGGACTGATGGTCGCCCTCTTAGTGATAGAAAATGTTGCCGTATTCGAGGATTATCGTGTTCTCCCCATCTCTGCGGACCTCAGATAATCCTATAATATCCCAGCGCACCTTGTCTATCTCTTCTTCCAGCTCCAGGATTCTTCTCGTCGGTCCGGAGGGTACGTGCATTATATGTTGCCAGGTCGAGTCGTCAAGATTCTTAGTACCGCCTGCCCCGACGTTACCATGGTCAGGAAAGCCAGGAAGCCAAGAATAGCGGGGCCGCCGGGGACTGAGTTCATAATTGTTTGTGTCATTGCTCATGGGTGGTATACTGGCGTAGTTGCCACGCTTGGCGAGCGGGTTGGCAACCGCAGTTTTTTTGTACAGTTGCTGCTATCAAAAGATGCTGCTGCTCATCTTCTGCCTCAGTTTCCCGTCGCCGTCTCTTACCACACCCACGGGAAGATATGCAGCAGTGGGTATTTTCACCTCCTATTATTTAAATACGCATCAATTAAAGACCTTGAACAAACCCGAAATAATATAAGAAAAAATGTGCGAATTCGTTTTGAATTAAATGAATAAAAACTTTGAGCTATACGCAATAGCTCATAACATCAGACTATACGTGTAAAAACCTAAACAGCGACAAGAAGCGTCAACCCATTTACCTAGAACGGCAATTATGGTGACTCCACCCTATAACAGTCCCAGTCCAAACCATGTCCAATAATGGTCTTTTACAGGTTAATAATGATTATTCTATGTATAATATACTCAAGAAAATTAAAAATAAAACCGTTAAAATATTCCACAGACCATTACAAAAGACGAGATGCGACGCCGCCACGCTAGCCAGGACAAGTTTGCGCTCAAGTTGTTGAGATGCAGTTCGAGCAGCTTCCACAGTCGTATCAACACCTCTTTGATTGTACATCTAAAAAGATAAAATTCCATTTTTTTATTTTAGTTTTGAAGTTTTTAAAAACAAAGTATGTTCGATGATTTTTCTTTCACTTCATGTGAAGCATAGCACTTAATTGCTTTATTTTTTTTATTATTAATTTATTTATTACAAAAACAGTAACAGCACCATAACGGTACAAGACCAAGACAATGCTGTACAAAAAACAAACAAAAACTGATAATTATAACTACTGACATAAATATATATCATTATAATTAAGGTATCGTTAGGTTTTTTAAGTTTTAAAAGCCTTTACTTGACTACAATAGATGGTATAAAATAATCACACGTTGAAGGGGTAAAAAACTAGCTTATCAGACCTTGTCTTTTGATCATTAATCATCGATATGCTTTCCCACTATTCTCGAGGATATTTTGATATGGTACAATATCAAAACCATATAAATGACATTTTAAATATATTTTTAAAAAAATGTTTTAATACCAGGACTGCCAGTCAACATTATAATTCTTAATCCAGAATAATTGTAGGCGTCAATAGATTGTTATTATAGAAAACTCACCTCTCTGATTTGGTCTTCTGTATGCGCAATGCTTCTAATTGCTTCATCCACAGATTTGGCTAATTTTAGTTTCTCGTCTTGAAAATTCTTTTGGCCTACATCTATTAAAGATGTTCTTTTTGGAGGTGGTGGCTTTACTGCCTTTGTTGGCTTTAGCGTTACATCTGAAATATTAAGGCATTTACAACGAATGAACGATCGCAATTCAACTTTCGATTTTCTAGTTATTAATAAAATTTTAATTATAGTGTAAAAATTCGTGTGTGCGAAGTGAAAGTCATATCGAAACTGGAAAGGCCAGAACAATGTGTGATGGGCCAGCTGGTAACAATTTATTTTTATACCTTTAAATAAAAATCGAGTATCTGTTTATAATATTGAAATAACGGCTTTCTGTTAAGCTCAAGGCTTTATTTTCATGCTATTTAAAACATATATAGCCGTATTTAAAAAGAAATTGTCTGTCCATCTGTCTATCCGGACTAACCTTCGGAATAGCTAAACCGATTCTGATAAAACTTTATGAACTACAGAGCAATGCCGGGAGGGATCTAGGCCATATTTTATCTGAAAAACTTGAAAACAATTGATGGCGGCGCTATCGTTGCGCCGCAAGCGAGACACATCGAACCCCAAATCGCGCTATCAAAGTTCCGAAGTAAAAACAGTATATATGTATAGAATAGCTCCGAACAACCACGGAGGGTCGCGTTCGCTTACGGCTTAAAGATCTCTCGCTAGATCATTAAGCCAATCCCAAAAGGTGGTGTTTAGTGTTGGTAAAAGTCTCCACATAACCACGCAGCTGGCTATGATATACTATGAGCATTCACCACCTCCGTTTACCGGTGGTTAGCCCTTATTTGCTTCGGGCGCAAAAAAAACAACCACATGGAGCTTTGGCCGTTCCCCGTGCAGAACATCTTTCCTGGCGGGAGATCTCCCCTTTTCCTTCCACGGCCACAAAATAAATACAATACAATATATCTTTTGGTTAACGGTATTCGATTATCCTAAATCTAAATAACGCCATATTCCAGGAGAAGCCAGGACGAGTTGCTAGTATGTAAATAAATATATGACAATTTTTAACATTGTCATTCTATCATAAGAGTGAAATAAATCCAAAATAATGAAGTCTCACCAGCTGCATCCTTGCACGCTGCTCTCAACTCGTTGATTGCACTTTCAAGTTCTGACTTTTCACTGTTCAATTGGTCCTTTAAACTTTTTCTTTTAGGATCCTGTAGCAAAGTTGACCAAGTATCGGCTAACCGGTGCAACAAGGAAGTTAATTCGTCTGTCGAAGACATAAGTGTGGCTTGACAATGAGGATCGTCGATGGTTGAAGCTGTAATCTGTAACCATTTAAAATGCTCTTATTGTAGGTGGTAGGGCTACGCTGCAGTTGTATTGTGGCAACAGCACGAATACCTCAGCTTGACCGGGGCAAGATCACCCTCGCACAGAATACCAGCGTGAAATAGCGACATAATGTTGTTGTGTTTTGTATGGTGATATAAAATCAAAGATCCTTTTTCTTTTACTGTTAATAAGGCATACCATCATAGTCATTAATGGTGTCTACGCATTTTGAGGATGATAAAGATGACGAAAGATGTAGGTGTCTATGGCTCACAGCATCCACTTACGGACTGTGTGCTCGTTTCTCACCCTTACTTCTATAACTTCCTGATTTCAAAGTCTTTTTCCCTGAAGGTGCCTCGTTTTGAGGCGAAACGGGTGTCGAATTATGACGTTAATAATAAGATTAATATACATAATGTATTTCTGCAAAATAACGCAGAAACACTTTAACATT
This sequence comes from Parnassius honrathi, assembly GCA_018247895.1. Lineage (NCBI taxonomy): Eukaryota > Metazoa > Arthropoda > Insecta > Lepidoptera > Papilionidae > Parnassius > Parnassius honrathi. Next base: position 8,477 of record DWHP01004111.1, read on the forward strand.
TTATTTAAATCAAACTAATTTCCACACAAATATGTGTATCAAAATTGATTTAGTGACCGGGGCGATCCTGTACGTGTTCACAGACTGCAGACTTGCCCCCGATACTGAGATATCACCCCTGTCAATGGGAATATTTAGCCCAGAATATAAAATAGATATACCTCTGCAGTAGTAAGCAGTGATTGCGCTGCATCAACCACTTTTGCTCCGTTTTTATCCAACTCTGCACCTTCTTCCCCTCCCGTGCTCTCAGCCAGTTGATACACTTGCGAGAGGAGCACAGACGCCTTGTCACAGGCAGATTTAGATAAATCGACGATCTGTAACAAAAAGTAAAATTTTATAAACTTTACACTAAATTGACTTGTTACAGTTCATTTTATCCGTTAGCATTTTAAAAGTCGTAGAAAAGAAATCAGATAAATAACAAAATAAATATCTTATAATTACTATCTAATATGTTATTATTTTGTAAAACTTTGTCAACATATTGCTTCCCTTCCGCAAGGGTCGTACAGGCACAGTTCGACGCGGTAGGTGGCGCTGTTGTAGTATCCAGATATCACGTGTGCGAAGCCAGGGCAGATCGCTAGTAGATAAAAAAACAGTTTTAAAAACGCCCTGCAGTCACAAACACGCACGTTAACATTATCGATGCGGAGTGAAAGATGTTTCTTATTATTATCACCAGTATTAAAATTTCCGAACTATATCCGTTATTTGAGCGTTACATAGTTTAGCCGTAAAAAAGTCTCCCATCTAGCAAGCTGTACTATATGGAATGATTACTGGTTTGGTTATTATTTGGTCCGTATACATTATTATAACCCGACGACAGAGCTGCCACAATTAGAATTAAATAAACCAAGGGGTAGGCAGAACCACCCTACTTTACAACTTTTAAGCACTGGTAAACCTTCAGACCAACGCTGGTAAAACCCATACTCTTAGACAAATAGAATGGATAGACTGAGCGCTACGCTCATTTAAGTGACACCGAAGTCAAGTCAAAGCCATGTTTAAATTATTGTCAAAACACGCACTGACGGACACATGTGCATATACACTCTATTATAGTTAAAAAAGTTTAAAGTACAGCCTGTATACGTCCCACTGCTGTACTCCCCTCATTTTTAGAGGGTTTTATGGCAAGGAAGTGTCCGCCGCGTTGCCCCAACCGCGTGTTGGCGACCCCCACATGTCTTCGAAATATTTCTTTTCTTATTTCTCAGATATGCCGGTTCCATCAGCATGTTTTACTTCACCGCCGATCTATTACCACAATTAAAATATGATTCTGAGTGAACATGTGTAAAATAAAAAATAAATATATGGACGTGCAGCATTAAACGGTACAAAATAAATAAAACTGTATTCACCAAATTCTCTCTCTTCATGTCGGCTCGTGGGTTATACACGTAGCATAATTTGCTCGAGGCATCAGCAAACTTAGAAATTGGATCATACGCGTTCTGAAATAGGGCAAGTATTGACATGATTATTTCAAACATTACAATAAAAAGGCATTTGAAAGCTACTTGAAATAAGACCCGAAATAATAGCAGGCTTTCGTCTGACTGTAGGACAAAGATGCGAAACTAAATTTAACATTAACGTTACCGCCCATTAAAATCAACTGCTGTGCACAGGCCTCCGCCATAGATTGGCTCATAGGGGGGATATTTGTCATAGTTGCTACGTTTAGCAAGCCAATTGGCAACCGCAGTTTTTTTTTATTTTCAGTCTTTATTAGGAAGACCCTGCTACCCATCTTCTTGCTCCTCCATCTCAGTCGCCTCTTAAGACACTCACGTAATGATATGGGATAGTGGATATTCTTACAGCGTCACTACATGGTAATATATAATAAATAATCATAACATTAATAAAACAACCATCGCTCCAAAGCGCAAGGCGGCTGGCAGCAACTGAATTGGTAAAGGCGAAGATCGAGCTTAATGGCGCTCTCGGGACGGGCCTATGTCTCTATGATCCATGTAAAGTTGGTAAAGCTACAGCCTACATATGTCCCAATCCCGAGCATAGGCCCCTCCTGCTTTCTGAGAGGGTTTCTAGGAGAGGCAACAGAGTATAAAATAATATTCGTCTGTATACAGAATGATTTGGACCGTGTGGTGGCAGTGCGAGCATATCCGCGCGCTGTTCCATTTCGTCCCGTGGGCGCTGTAAAAGGCGACAGATGGAAATAAATCAGGAGATGGTCCGTAGTATCTTATCTAGTTTAGATTACGCCGATGTTGCCTATCCAGATATAACTGAGGAGCGGCTTAACAAACTCAACCGTCTGCGCAATCTGTGCACACGCTATATATTTGGACTGCGCAAGTTTGTTCATACATCACAATTTCGCTCAAGACTTAAGTGGCTCGACTATGGTATTCTTCACAATCCTTGTTCCCCAGCTTATCTGAAAGAGCGTTTTTTATATTTAAGCGTATCCCGTTTGATGACCAAAAAAACTCTAACTATCCCGATGCATAAATCTACCATAAAATAACCTTCCGTGAGATTTAAAAGATGCTCCTTCAATAAATACATTCAAACGTAAGCTTGAGGCATATTATTTATAATAACTTGATTAATTTTAATGGTTATGTACATTATTGTGTATATATTATTATATAAGTGATTACCGCCGCCCATTAACAACTGCAACACCAGGGGAATTGCAGGTCCCTAATGAAGGTCCCTAAGTCGTATCGGTTAATGGGGAGAAATCTATATTCAGCAGTGGAATTTCGATAGGCTGTAAAAATATACAAAAATATTTATCAAGAATATGTTTCAGTACAGGCATGTCTGAAACTACATGAGGAAATCTGTTCTAAGATATTATGTCGTATATCATAATATAAAAAAATACTATTTTAGACAACTCACTTTAATGTGGCCAAATTCTGCTTCCCCGCAAATTTCTCTTGTAGCTTCACAGAGAGCCTTAAGCGTGGCGGCCATATTTTGCCTGGTTAGATCATCCTTTGACGTGCTCAAAGCATTGGAATCTAAAATCATCACCGCAAAAAATTATATTCTCATTTCATGTTATTTCTCAGGCTATACTATATGGTACAGATTGTATTCCGTGATTTAGATGTACAGATCAAAGTAAAGTCAGAGAATATGACTTTAAAGTCTTGAATCCTAGGGGATTCGAGTCCCACTTAACTCTTATATAAACAAACAAATTGTATATTTTCAGTGCTGGATCTCTGAAATTTATTTTTTCTTATTTACCTCCGATGTGATTATAAAAGCTATATTTTATACGTGGTAGAGCCATGCCGCAGCTATGTTATGCTTGTAACACGAATGGGTCGGCTCGACGGGGGAAGGATAACGGAATATGGGCGGTGAACGAGCACATAGTTCACCTGATAGTAAGTAGATGCTGTGGCCCATAAACATCTACATCTATCCTCGATTAGGAATCAAAATGCAGACGCGTTGCCACCCCTGAATACTAAGATGAAATGCCTCGTTTCCAGTAAAAGGGTATCCGGTTCTCTACACTCATCATACGAAACACAACAGCATTGAGCTGCTATTTGTATGCTGGTATTCTGTTTAAGGTGTCAACGCTAATTCATCTGCCAAGCATAAACATCTTGCTAATTACTTCGGAAAATAAAAAGAAGAATCAATGAATGACAATTTTTTTTAGTTTACTAGGTTTTCGGACAGTTTTACCACCCACTTATCTATTTTCGGCTGCCAAGCAGCGGTGTTTGCTCTCCTACGTTTCCGATTTGAATAGAAATGGAAGGTGCATATTTTTTTAAGTTTACGTTAAATTATAACAAAAAAGTTTATATTGTAATTTTACAATTAAACATGATTTTTTCTAAAATGTTAATTCAAACGCCAGTGACTTCATTATATCGCTTTAGTTACACCACCGCATGGTGAAATGATAAAACACTCATGTTTACGTTGTCAAAATTAAAAAAATGTCATTGCATAATACAAGTTGTATAATGTCTTGTTATGACACATGGTGATCCGAATATAGCAAAAATAAGGCAAAAGTACAAAATTATAGCACGATTACGATTGGCTCACAGCCTCCACGGTCACAATCAATCACAAGTCGTTGTTTTTTTTTTTCATTCAAAAATACTCTTTTTTATTAATAATCACTAAAGAAATTGAATTGTTAATAAAAAATATCAAATATACTTTAAATGAACTATTGTTTCATTTATATATAAATTTGTGACAAAAGAAAATTATGCAACTTCTCTACTACAAGCATTCATCATCATCGTAGTCTATTGAAATGGCAACGTGTTTGTAAATTTGTTAGTCTGAAATTGATCGCAGATGACCGTGGACTGCAATAGAC
>DWHP01004112.1:0-12839 GCA_018247895.1 Parnassius honrathi
GGGTAGTGGATATTCTTAACCGCCACTACACGGCATTTTATTTTTATATATTTAATTAAATTTTCCTCTGTCTTCGTGTTTTTATAATAAAAATATATTATTATAAGTGAAATTGACTACGAATATGTTTTTTCTAGTTTATACTGTCAATGTTTTATGGCAAATACAATATTTCTTTCATTCTAAGAGCATTGGGTAATTTATTTTAGTAGGAAGTATTTTACTTTCATACAAATTAGTATTTAATATGCGATGAGGTAAAAATTAAATTCTTATAAAAATACTAAACAGGCACTACTTTACGGAAATCCAATAAAGGTGTTAAAATTATATACCTTAGAAAAATAATATTATATAATACAAACTGATAGTATATAATATTACAATAATAATAAGAATATCTGTTTTACCAAGGTTGTAGAGCACCTCCCTCCTTCAATAGCGTACACTATCGCGATCATCACTAATCGCAGCACCACTACCCTCAATCACAATACACTAAGAAAAACACATCGTTATCGACACTACGACACGTGGTGCATAGATACAGCACGTCGGTTCTAAACGAGGTATCATCAAAAGAAATGGATTCTGCGATTCCCCGACAATGTCATAAACTGAAATAGCAACTGGCCGACCGTATAATTAGTTATAGCTCGATAGACTGAAAGTCGAAGGAGAAGAAAAGTTTTTAAGTGACAGTCTCTAAGTGGGTTGTAGGATGTCCCTCCATCAGATGGAATGATGTCCTGATCAGACACACAATCGATGGATGTAGATGACTCGGAACTGTCGTTCTGGGATCATAAGACCAATGTTCAGCAGTCGATAAGTTAATAGCTATAAAATAATGATGACTTATGTTAAAAAAAACAATTATAAGTTTAGGAAATTTGAATTTACGTAGAAAATTTTACAATCGTAATCCAGCTCTAAAGGTATTTAACCTCTTAGAAGTTACTGAACTTCAAAACATCTTGGAAATAATAACAAAATTTACGTTACAAGACATTACGTAAAGAGAGAAAACTCAAAACGTAATTAATTTAGTTGACGTCTGCAACCTGGCCTTTATTTTTTGCTGTATCATTTTTTTCCGTCGCGTTGCTCTTGACGTTGCAAAAATGTGCTCCAATTTTATATTCTTCCCAATTTGGATTCACCTCTAAAAAGTTCCAAAGCCTTTCTAAATTAATTTACTACCTTGGTTCAAAACTTCTAAACGATGTGACCTTATCATTGTCATGATTTTTATTATTTCATTTATTTTATTTTATACAAGCAATATTTAATATAGGTGGAATTTATGCCCTAAAACTCTGTACGAGTCAGATAAAATCAGTCGTAGTAAAGATAGAAAATATGTACATACTCTATAAGTACATATTTTTGTAGATAAACACATTACATGTTTATTATTATTTAGGTATTACCTGGGTTTTCAGGTATATGTAATAAATATATACCTACAAACATGTAACGTTTTTATGTATATTAAAATAAATAAATACCCATAACAGAAATACATAAATATTATATCTACGTATCGAAAAAGTAATATTAATTTATTCTACGATTGATTTTAAAATACAAAAATGCAAAAATACAAAAGACATAACTCAGAGATATTTCCTCCCATTCCGGCTTTAGATGACGTTCTTGTGAGTAGAGAGGTCAAAATTTTAACTTTGATCCCCTTTCGTTAAATGCGACACATATTAGTATAATATAGATTCACATATAGCCTATTTGTCGTATTAGTGAAGCCTAAATCGGTGGTACGAAAGCACAGTAGCTCAACATTTGATTTCAGTGTTGAGAATGATAGAAATGACACTCAAAATTATTTAAAGAAAATAAATATTTCTCTAAACCAAATTTTACGTCAAAATATTAAAGATTCAAGAACACGGTTGATGATAATGATAAATTCGTGACAACATCAAAAAAGATTAAAAATGTGCAAACAAATAGCAACATCAACTAGATATAGTGATTACTTCTTTTTAGCCCAACGTTGATTGATTCTTTACGTTGATGACCATTCTTTTATAAGACAAAAGTTGCCAACCGTGGTTATTTACATAGGTGGTCAATAGAATAATTTTAGAAACTAAAAGTTAAGTTTTTAATAATATTTCTCGGGATCTGATGCAGCTACAAAGTACGGAACCGTATCTTATGTACCACTGCTAGTGTTTCGAACTATAAGTTTAGTATTATCGTTAAGTGTGATGAGTCGTATTCTGGCGTTTTCCTCTCGAGGGCTATGGTCATTTACGGAGTCATCGTAGCTAACGTGATTCGTTTCGAGAAAGAATTACGAATTCTATCATACTTATATTAGTAATTTTAATTCTGGGGTCATATGGACGTTTTATGTATCTGTCAAAGATATTATTGCAATATTCCGAGAGAGCAAGCCTCTGTTATCAAATTTTAGTATCGAGAAATCGTTGCCGATACAATTCGCGAGCACGATTTAAATTGCTATCTTTATGGCCTACGCATAACATCATATCGTAATATTCCGAGTTAGAAAGCATCGTTATTTTGCAAAAAATGTTGGAAACAAAACTCGAAACAGTTGTAGGATATCGATTAGAACATTTGAAATTGATAACATATTTTTTTTTACAACTTGACATTTTTTGAAGCCAGTACTTGAGTATAATGACATTGTTGTATTGAAGTAGCAAACATTTATGAATGAAAATTAGAAAAACTATTAAAGTAGACAATTATTAGGTAAAATAGGTACGTAGGCCTTTCTGCTAAATAATCTGGTTCCCTGACATGACAGCATACTGGGGTTGACAAAATTTTTGGCTTTAATAATTAATTATATTTTACGGGGTGCTTTATAACACGGTTTATAATTAATCAAAGTATGCACCGTAGTTATCTATGCACTTTTGCCATCTGATAGGTAGTTCATTGATCCCTTCACTAAAAAACCATAGGGGTTTTTACATCAGGCAATGCCAAGCATAGCTCGATGTAAAAACTTCAACATTTGCTTGATACCATGATGCTTGTAAAATACGGCAAATCCTGATTATTTTGCACCACAGTTTAAACAATAGTTTTGCGATTTAGAAAAATAGTTTTTGGAAACCGAAATCAGGTCAGCTGTGAATAAGTTTGCGTTGTTGTCTATTAGGAAATCTTTGTACGAGGGGTTATTAGCCACCAACCATGTCAAGGCATCGAACACATTATCACGAGACACTGAAAACTTACGTGTGATATTAAAATTTTCTAGATGCTCTGTAAAAACCAATATTCCACAGTTATCTATAAACCTAGGCGACATATGTGGCAGTTTTTCGGTTACCTCGAAAAGATCTTGGGCAAAAAGAACCGCTTGGCCACGATATTGTAGTGTAATGTATAGGTTCAGGTTCCATACTATTCCAATATGCTCCATAAGGGGGCATGGACGTATTACTTTTACTTACATGATAGTAAAATTAGTAGCATAGCATCAATTCTTCTTTATTCTCACGTAATTCTCATAGAAGATAAGTTGGAGATGTGACACTAATTTACTATTTGGTTATTTGACCCGCAAAATGTTTTCATCGTGTTATAAAAGTACTCAACACTACCACGTTGGATATTCCTCTGGTTAGTTTATTCGTAGCTTTCATTATCTGCTGTTACACTGCGTTCCTCTTTCATTTGTGTGTTTCAACAGTGTTAACTGACCAACTTTCCTGTGATGAAATGTTCTTCTTGTAAATGATTTTTTCTATTCTCTTGCGCTCAGATCCTATCTTTATCGTGCGATGTTCAGGTAATTCGTTTTTTCTTCTCTCTTGAGTACGAATTCTATCGATATCTTGCCTAATAAAGTGTGGTTCTAACGATTTGTTTCCTCTATATTTAGATACTGCTAAACTTGTATTTTCCAAGCTTTGTCGCTTGTAAACCATGCTTTCATTATCAATATTCTACTGTTGCTTCAATGTCGCCTTCTTTAAACGTCTTTTCTTTTATGTAGTAGTTTCTTTTTTTATCACGTTGTTATCACGATTATAGGAAATAAACGGTCCATCTCCCCTGAGGTTCATTTTAGGGGATAAGGGCTTCAGTACAACAAGGTTCGCCCTGGTATCCCGAGGCGCCAATTTAGCGATGTAACATGTTTATATACCCTCATACCATTCAAACCTTTGCACGTGCTCACCTTGGCATTGGGTCATCCCTCTAATGAAATAGAATTCACATTCGTCACAAATGGAACGAACTTTTTTTTCCAAATCTGATGGAGTTGCATATGGATATTATCTAGAACCAAAGTACTCATCAAGACGAATCAAACGAGCTCAAACTCGATGTGGTTACATCATTTTATTACGGAGATCCTTTGGCCACCCTCCAGCTTCATCATCAAATCATGGTTAAGCCTAATAGTTCCTGATTTACCACGTTCAACCAAACGAAAAAACTCTTTAGCTGTATAATATTAAATAATCTAATATTTTTTGTTCGTATTTTATGCGCTGCCATACCGTTCATCACATTGCGATAAAACTTTGTCAACGTATTGTTTGCAATTCCGCGAAGGTTATAGGCATTATTGTTCCCGGTAGGTGACACTCTTGTAGAATCCAAATATCACCCACGGGAAACCGGAGCAGATCGCTAGTATAAAATAATAATAAATATAATATAAAAATATGTAAATATAGACACGTCTTACATATATATTTACTTGATTTCAGGAATATTTACTTTTACTTTGTAAGCAACAATGATTCGTCAGACAAGACAAGCAACTGCATTTATTGAATTTGTGAATCCAGGATGTCTTTTTATTTGAACTCTCTTTTCTTCCTCCTCTGCCAGTAAGCAGCCTATTACAACAACTTTTTCCCATAGCTAAATCATTGTCAAACTACCGCTTCACACCAGTGGTTTAAAAAATTGCAATAGTAGTCGGCAATACTAAAGATTGGCGTACGCCACGACGCCGCGTGCTGCACGTATGGTTCTTTTTTAGGATATGGTGACAAACGAGCACACAGTCCACCTGATGGTAAGTGAATGCTGTGGCCCATAGACATCTACATCTACCCTCGATTAAGAATCAAAACGCAGATGCGTTGTCGCTCCTGAGGACTAAAATGGAATGCCTCGTTTCCAGTAAAAAAAGGGTCTCCGAATTCTTTACACACACATTATAAAACACATCAGTATCAAGCTGCTATTTTGCACGTGTACATTGTGAGAGTGAGGTCCTTCCCCGGTCGAGCCAACCCATTTGTGCTACAACTATAATATTGATGCAGCGTGGCTCTACCAAGTATGGTGCTGATAATAACGCGTTCATCTTTATAAATAATACCAAATCAACTAGTGCCCCGTCATGTCTAACTGAATATCGCCTGAGTAGGCTCCCCTATGTGACGTTATTTACATTTAAGATATTCAGAGAACATAGGGTTACGTGTTAGAGCCATGCTGCAGTTATATTAGTAGTATAGTTGTACTAACACACGAATGTTACGGCTCGACCGGGGAAGGACCACGCTCTAACAGAATACCAGCGTAAAATAGTAGCTCAATGCTGCTTTGTTTCGTACTGTGAGTTAGAGAACCTGACACCACGGGTGACAACGCATCTGCATTTTATTCGTAATCGAGGATAGATGTAGATGTCTATGGGCCACAGCAACCGCTTACCATCAGATGGACTGTGTGCTCGCTTGTCACCCTTATTCTATAATAGAAAACTGTATATGGGGAGATTTTGTCGTATACTACAGACGTCTTTCACATTTATCCATGTTTCCATCGCATTTTATATCCTATCCTATAAAAAACACATTTATCAAAGCAACGTCTTTTTGATACAAGTTTTTTGGATAAAATATAGCCTCGCTCTATCTATCCATGAAATTTCACTGTTATCGTATTAACCATATCGAAGATTATCCCGGACAGACTGACTTTTTTCTCTCTCTGTTTGTTTGTTTTATATGTTTTACTTACTGTTGATATTTATTTGTTATTTATCGATATAGACCTCTGCTGCAACTACTAGAAAGAGACGAAACGGGCTACACTGAAAAACAGCAGCTGTGCTTCGCTACGCCAAATGCTGAGTGCGACCCCTTTTCGTCACATTCGGCTACGTCAATTGTATATTATTTTTAAAAAGGCTTAGAAATCACACAACTATGTACAATACGGCGTTGTGCCTATGTGACGAAATAAACATTTTCTTTCTTTCTTTCTTCTTTCTTTGATGGACACAGAGAGACAGACTGACTAAATTTTTAAAAATTGTTTAAAATTCACGTTTTAATGGCATGCAAATAATTAATTAAAAAACAAATTTAAATCAGCCATTTTACTGCTACAGACAGGCACTTTAATTTTATTTATAGGTATAGATGAGAATAGACAAGAGAATAGTTTCGCCTGAAGTATTGAAACGAACCGTACAGTATAGCTCCATGTTAATTAATTGAATTCCGTTTTCAACTGCCATCCATTATTCATCTGAAAATCGACGTGTGCACTTTGAAGCAGCGAACTTAGTTTTTTCCTCAAAACTAAAATTGGATTTCATTTGTAATGTGTAGTAAATTTTCATCTTGTATATGTATATATATCATCATGTACGTGTTATTAGGAAGATAACACCTACATGACATTTCGTATGTGATAGAGCAGTTATATTGTTTGGATAGTTGTAGCACGAATGGGTCGGCTCGACCGGGGAAGGACCACGCTCTCACACATTACCAGCGTAAAATAATAGATTAATACTGCTGTGGTTTTAAGTGTGTGAAGCTTAAGTGTGGTAAGTTTATAAACCCGGAGACCCTTTTTATTGGAAACGAGGCATCCCATCTTAGTCCTCACGGGTGACAACGCCTCTGCAGTTTGATTCGTAACTGAGGATGTAGATTTTTCTATGGGCCACCAGCAACCACTTACCATCAGGTAGACTTTGTGCTCATTTGTCATCCTATCCCATAAAAAATGACGGGTGATCACCATCTTACTGATAACAGGCAAAAAATAATGAAAAACTGCCGTTGAAAATCCACTCGCCAAGCGTGTTAACTATGGCATAAATATAACAGGGGTATGTTACATTTTTAGGGTAACCTATGGCGGAGGCTTATGTTCAGAAATGTATTTTTCTTCCCTATTTGCAATTCGCTACAAACAACGGTTCTTTGCGGCATAGGGTTGTTTAAAACAAATCACTTCCAGAGCGAAATGATCGCCTGTTTTACTTTCTATATACAGGTTGGTCAGATGTCGACGTGAAGTCAGAATCGAGTGAAAGGTCAAGTTATAATAGTTAACAAAAAAATATAAAAATAAATGTTTACTACGTATTTTAATAATTACAGGTATTTATAAAAATCGGGAATATTTACATCCTGTGACCGTCTTTTAATTCCTGTTGCTACAAATTTAAACTTTTTTTAATCATCTTTTTAATTGTGTAATCCTGAACAACGTTTCACAAATCTGTTACTTAAAATTTACAGTCAACTTCTCGAGTTCAGCATGAACGTTTTTTTTTCTTAACCAAATATTCGATACTAATACTTTGCACAGTAATAAATGACAATTCTTTTTAAATAAACCCAGATGTCAATTAATTTTCCTTACCTGTCTAAAATATTTTTTGTGTGGCCCAAGGCTTTCCTCAAGTCAGTTACTTACGATTCTAGTTTGGAAGAAACGGAGAAAACTATTTGACAAAGTGTGAGCGAGGCAGATAGTGACGCCACTTTTTCGCTGTCGTAAGTTCAATACGTTATGCTCATTCGTTTACCGCGCATCTTTCTGTGTTCGTTCGTGTTGATTTCGTACTAATCACATAGCTACGTTTATTGTACTTGATTGCTTGTGATTTCGATTTGTCATGTTTAGTATTCGTTTAAGACACAGATTTGCTTTCCGGTGATAGATGATAGATCGTTAATAATGTGATGGTGCAATGGCACCATGTCTCTGTACACCACGCAATATACCAACATTCACCTCATTTATGGGAAACGGAGATGCACCGCTAGTGTTGAAGCTATACTTTATCTTGAGAGGTACCCAAGTGCTGCTCGTCATCTGGCCCATCAAATTTTTTGAAATGTTCTCGGAGGGTAGACTCTCAAACCAAGCACAAGGTGGTTGGAGACTTTCCTTCTCCTACGAGGACATTGTCCTAGAAGCTGTCAAAGAAGACCCGAGTAGTTCAGCGCGTGCAACAGATTTAAGAACTGGAGTGTGATAAGTTTAAATAGTACTGAGTTTAATAAGTTTTAGTAGCTCAGCTACATTTTCAGTCGGTTTTAAATGAACTTTTTCTTTGACGGCTGTCCACTAAAAAAATCTAATGGATTCAAATCAGGTGAACGGGCTGGCCACAAGATTGTACCAGACAGCCCTATCCATCTGTTTGGGTATTCTTCATCGAGATATTTTCTCATTGATTGGGAGTAGTGTGCTGAGCAACCGTCTTGTTGAAAACACATGCCTCCGTGTATACTTGTTGGTACGTCCTCAAAAAATTTGGCAAATGATTTTATAAGAAATTCAAATACACTGCAATAGTCAAAATCTCTGGCAACTCAAAAGGACCTACTATTTGTCCGTTCAAAATCCGATCCAAAGATTAGTCTTAAGGCAATATTGTGATCATCCTATCTCATTAAATTTGGTTTTTCTACGTACCACGCGTTTAAGCTGTATACAGATTCATGTATCCATCTTTTTTAAATGTGGACTCATACGACCATAATTTTTAAGGGATCGTGGATCTTCCGTTCCTTTCTGGCATTGTTTGACATAGCAGCCTGAGGTTTATAATCTCGGAGAAGAAGAATTTGTACTCGGTGTGCGTGGTATGAGTAAATCTCCTTTTTTGCAATATCCTGTGAGCTGCACTTTTGCGCACTCCAGTTCTTAAATCTGTTGACAGCTTCTAGGACAATGTCCTCGTAGGAGAAGGAAAGTCTCCAATCAATATGTGCTTGGTTTGAGAGTCTACCCTCCAAGAAGAGTAAATGGTGCACATTTCAAAAAATTCGATGAGCCAGATGACGAGCAGCATTTGGGTACCACTCAAGATAAAGTACAGCTGCAACACTAGCGGTGCATCTCCATTTCCCATAAATAAGGTACATACTAGTATATTGTGTGGTGTACACAGACATGGTGGCATTGCACAATCACACTATCAACGATAGATCACGGGAAAGCAAATCTTGTCTTAAAGGAAATTTAAACAAGCCAAATCGAAATCACAAGCAATCAAGTACAATAAACGTATCCCAAACTCGTGTAGTACATTTTTTTCCGTAGCTGAAGCAGTTGCCTATAAATTTTAGGCATCAGTTTTCGGAAACAATTTGTAGAATTACATAATAAAAATATTAAAAAAAACGTCACAGGGTGTAGATTTTCCTGATTTCCTTATATATATGTTAAAACGATACCCCCCTCCCCTCTATCTATATTATATTATATATCGTTTAGAATGTTGGCCGTCTATTAAATATAAAATTATCACGACCAGAGTAAACAAATATATATTCATCTTTCCCTGGGTTCCTCCTAAAGGTTTAGTTATAGGTCGTTTGTAATATTTATGGCGTGATTATATTAGGACACTTATTTACGTTGCGTTTTTTTTACAACTTAGTTCTTTTGAATTTCTTTTGGAAGCACGAATATTCACTTCAGCACGGCTCCACGCACCCCGTGTGTTGTAAGTGCCAGCCAACCAACGCACTCCCCCCGAAGGGGACGTTAAGTATGCAACTGGACCATACTTCACATCAAATTAACCAGCCAACTAGTAAAAAAGGGCTTGGTTCCTTGGCAGTGAGCAGCATAAACATCGACTGAAGTCGTGTATGTCAATGCGTGTAAACGCCATACAGAATACGATAAAATCCAGCCACAGTGAATCTACGTCACACGGCTTAGGCAACACGTCGAAGAATTAGCACACTGGCCATAAAAAGCCCCCCGTAAGCGCCACCTCCAGCTAGACCGCCGCTCCTACAGACGAGATGTGTGGTATCACCATCGGTTGCATGATCAGTACGGCTACTAATGGTAAAGCTTGTCATTAGTCTATTACTCACCTCAAGGATATAGGGTCCTCCGTTGCAAAATTCGGCAGCAGCCTCGAGAGTCTCCTCAGTCTCCAGCTACCACCCGCATGAGGTCGACACATATGCTCCATCAACCAATAGAACGTCAGATGTATAACGGCAGATATGCATGCCTGTCATCTGTTTATAGAGTTTACAACCGCTATTGAGACACTGGTATGTTCACGCGCCGTTCTGGATCTGGCAGGAATCGGGTCACTTCTGAGAGAGATGATCGATTTATTTTTAATAATTATAATGTATATTGATATACAAAGTATTATACACACTTATTATCTAATCTTAAGATTAAAGTTTCGGGTAGAACAAACATTTTTAAAACAATAGATACTTGGATGCATAAGATGTTGTTTCATTAGAACAAGAAACATGTTTCACCATTAAAACTGTGAACATTTATTAAGAATGTAATTTATGTTGTGTGTTTGATAGTACAGAAAATTAACATTTTAATTTTAATTAGTTAAATCTTAATATTTGGAAAATTGGAACGTAAAGTGTACACTAAAAGATAAAAATTGCTAGCATTTAAACTAGGCCAAGCCTGTGTCTTAAATGCTAGTTTCTTATAAATAACAAACTCATTCGTTTGAATTTCAAAAGATGGCTTATGTTCTTGCCACATAGGCGTCTTATATAGCGTGTTCCGACCATTTTCCGGATAGTCATTTGGAAAATTTTATTTGGTTATTATGTAATATTTCTTAACACAAATAATTAAAAGGATGCCATAAATTGGGATATAATATCAGGTTCTGATAACACAATTCTGCATGGAATGAAACCAGTCCGTCATCGATGTCATTTTAGATATTTGTTCTCGACATGCGTGAGGCGAAAAATTACCATGAATGCACACATAAATACACATACCGTTATCCTCCTAATAACCATCACATCCACCTCTTGAGACTTTGAGGCCTTGAAACGTGAAGATATGACAAAATGTAGACTTTGGAATATTGGACCTATTACACCTATTTCCTTTTGATAAGTTATAAATATGTACATACAATTTTAATTCAAAAAGCACTTTTTTAATTAGCATCAAGCTTAAAGTTGATTACATTTCAATAAACAACTCCCCTAGAAAATAAGGAACTAAAATCAAATATGGAATTCAACAGCAAATATCGAATTTGGCGAAGACTGTGGCACTGCACCTAAGGGACATCATTCATGAAAAATACTTCTTTATTCATAGTTAAAACCTGGGACTATTAATAAACCACTTTTACCATTTGTAATATGGCTGATAATGTTACAACAACTTATATATTATACATTATTTTATGTGAAACCTAAGACAAGTTTCATATTATTTTCTTAAAATTTCTTTTAAGATGGTTTGGTAGATGGTTTGTTAAGATACTGAATTACATAAATTGCATGTACATTAAAATTCCTTATATAGGGCACTGCATCTAAGTCGTCTGGAAAGATAACACATTTTTATTTTAATTCTTAACCGAGGATAGATGTAGATGTCTATGGGCCAGAGCCATTCAAGAATTAGAAAAGAGCACAAGTGGGATGCTCTTAAGCGAGCTAAAAACTCGCATTCTGAACTTGAGTTATATGTATGAAGCGTATTTTTACAAAACTTTAGATCAGTTCCTATTGTTAATCTATTCATTTCTCTGTTTTTTTAAATCACATATGAAAACACTCAAAATACTAGGTAATGAAAGCTTCATAGTCATCAGTCATATGTAGGCTGCTACTTTACTGTTCGTTATTTTATGAGAATTAAAACAATTTGTCATTTATTAAGATAGTTTTCATATTTGAGACATATTAAGATTATTGTGGCAGTGCCGGTTTCAGTCCAGTTTCATATGAGTATCTGTAAATTAAGAGGCTCTTGCCCAAAGTAATATAAATATCGAAAATAGCAAATTGTACTTAAACACATTTTATTTTATTTTAACCATTAGTAGAACTGCACTGATAGAATTTTGAATGCCATTTGTTAACACTTGTAAATAAATTGATCCAAATGAAAATTTTGACTAATTATTTAACATTATTTTGTGAACACAAAATTAACTTTAATTACGAATAAATGTAAAGCGTGGAAGGTAAATAACGCAATTCCGGTTCCAACACAATTTACCCTTCACACCGATATATCGGAATACACGCTTGATATAAAAAACCTGGTCACCTTACATTAACCTAAATGCCTTCATTTTTCTTGTATGTTTCGAAGTCTGGCTCCTCACATCTGCTTAATGGTATAATTTCAAGTAGTTCAGGTACTTGAAATTATACCAAGGAGTTCCTTATGACGAAACTTACTGTTTACTTTTGATTTCTATTTGTCACGATAAATTATATTTTTGTACCGACTCATTGCTCCATACAAGAGGACGGCCAAGTAATATTCGTATTATATTTCCAATATCGGCACTCGCAAATTGCGTATCGGTGAACAAAAGTCATTAGATTTATGCGCTGCGGGTGCATTCTGTCGTAAGCAGCTGGGGTGCTCCCACACTCTATTGTATCGTTTTCAATAAGCTTCTTTATCCGTTCTTACCCGCACCGTTCCGTAAGCGAAAAATAAATAAGTACAAAACTGATTTATTCCCATTGTTTTATATAATAACAAATTTGTGCGATTATGCGCCTCACCTGGCGTGACTACTGCCCTGCCACCCACAATAATTAGCAGTTGTTCAA
>DWHP01004113.1:0-12838 GCA_018247895.1 Parnassius honrathi
GTGAGATACAGCCACATCTCTGTGCAAAAGTCATGGAAAATTTCATGAAAAGAGTAATGGCCTGTCATCGGAGCCGTAGGGGTCATTTGCCGAATATTTTATTCCATACTTAATCGGAACATGTCTTCTTTACAATACAATAAAAATATCACAACGCTTTCATAAAGTACTTGTTTTTATTTTAAAATGAAAAAGTGCACTCTTACTGAGACACCCGATAGCTCCAGAAAGACTCTACCACACGTAGGTTCTATCCTAGGATTCTTATAACCTTACACAAGTGACGTTACTCTTCATTAAAATTTTTGAACCATTTGTCATAGTTTAATATTCAGTGATGTACTTCGCATCCAGTTAAGTTGAAATTTCCATTACAGAACGTAAACGTTCACTGCTAAACGTTGGCCACTCCCATAGAATATAGTCGTAGGGGGGATTTTAAAGTTGCTGTATTTGGGAGGCGGGTTGGCGACTTCAGTTTGTTATCATTTTGAATTTTCATCCATCCGGCCATGTCGGCCATCTCCTGTTTTAGGTTTTCCTCTGTGACCTCATGCAACACCCACGGGGCGATATGGGCTAGTGGATATCCTTAGACGAAACTACTCGGTTTGGTGAAATCCAAATATTGCGTTTGATAAAGAAATGTGGCCATTAAATTGTGAGAAAACTTAACTGTAAGACGTTATATTATAATTTCATATTTTTCCTATTCTAGATGGATCGGTATATTCTGACGCCCGAGCTTCAATCGATCCTGAAAATTGAACCGCGGAATTGGAAGATATCTTTAGAAAAATATTAGTTTTGCAATAAAGGAATTCTCGCTTTAAGCTCTTTCCTTGATTCTTTTTCATTGCTGAAATATATTTTATTATTTTTACGTTTCTACAACAATACGAGCGAGCAAAAACCACATAAAAAGCTATGACTTCAGATTTCCTTATCTCTTCTTTGCTTTAAAGGTTAACTACTACTGAAACCGTAATTAATAAAATATTTTGACTTATAGCTTACATTACCCACTCATACATTATACGTATACATTTTATACGTGGTGGAGCCAGGCTGCAGCCATATTATAGTTGTGACACGAATGAGGCCGCTCGACCGGGAGGACCACGCTCTCACAGAATTACCGTAAAATGGCAGCTTAATGCTGCTGTTTTGTATCGTGAGTGTAGAGAATCGCAAACCCTTTTTTACTGGAAACAAGGCATTCCATCTTGGTTCCCAGGGATGACAAGGATGCATTTTGATTCTTAATCGAGAATAAATGTAGATGTCTATGGGCAACAGCATCCACTTACCATCAGGTGGATTCTATGAAAAAAAATTACCACTACGTGGTTTCTATAAATTATCCGTTACCGCTACAGCCCATTTAAAGTCCGCTGCTGAAAATAAAGCTTCCGTCATAGATTGCCTCATCTGGAGTACTTATACTTTTGCCATTACTGCCATGCTTAGGTTGGCAACCAAAGTTTATTTTCTATTTTTAATAGTTATTAGGAAGACACAGCTGCCCATCTCAACGCATATGCATTTTGATTCTTAACCTAGGGTAAATGTAGACATCTAGGGGCAACAGCATCCATTTACCATCAGGTAGACTTTGCGCTCGTTAACCTTATTCTGTGAAAAAAAATATATGTAAGACTTATAACAAAAAAGAATAAGTCAATTGTATTACGATATGCTGGGTACTAATGGCATAATGAGCTTTTGTGATTTTGTAACGGTCGCGAAGACATATTTTTGGCTTACCGTGATCCGAATAGTTCGCTGCTATTTGGATTCTACCTACGCCTTCGGGGATTACAGTGTGATGCTGTATATAAAATGTAAGCGTCAACATAACTAGTGTCAATCCCAATTATAAAATGAGAAAATCATTTATTACTACTTTGAAATGTAGCTCAAATGTTACGATGGATATCTGACACGCAATGTAGACTGAACTTAGACAAAGTGACATACGTGAAACTAATACAAAGGCAAGTAAGCATCGTCTACATTCCGCAAACCCAATAGACGAGACCACTTCACATCAGAAAAGATTTAGTAAACAGGAGCGCGCGGGGGCCCGCAACAAAATCGCTAAAACTTAAGGGGGCGACGACACGGTCCAACCACGCCGCTTCAAATGTATTCAAATGTATGCACGATTAATTCAGGCTGCATAGCCAGCGGGACGGTGTTAGTAGTGGCACCAGTCTCACTTTCTACGTCGGATCGATGGGGCCGTGACCTTCGTGCCTCTTATTCGGCTCCTGTATCGATTTTTTTTCGCCTTTTTTCGATTATCAATCAAGCAAAACTGACATTGACAAAACGTGCCGGGAAAGTGTGCTGTCGGAAACCAATCCGAAATGTTATTTGTGTAAATTTTAAATAAATCTCACTAGATTTAGTTACATAATTCAAACACCATCCTATTTCAAGCGCATTTTTGTAATACCTTAAAAATTGTACATTTGTTTACGTCTAATAATCTTTAAAAAAAAAACAGTGTAATTTTAAAACAAATTGGTGAAAAATAAGAAACCACAGTGACAGACGAAGGAACCACTATGATCTAATTTCTTAGTTCATGCAAAATAAAGTACAATAGCCTCACTAAGTACACAAAGAGCAATTTTATGACCTCAACATTCCGGATATGCAAACTACAAAGGGATGGAGCCACCAACTCCCATACTTTAACTAAGAGCCCGAGTTTTACAACCAAAGGTTTGCTTTGAAAAGAAAAGACGCCCTTGTGAAATTCCTTTTCAGGTCTCTGAGGAATTCAGTAGAGAAGAGCGTAAAGTACATATAGCTAGGGATATAGGTGTGTTGGGTGCTGGGCGGCGAGTATGCGGATGCTAGTGTGCGTTATTGCACGTGTGTGAGTGCGCGCGCTTGTGTGCGTGGAATGCGGTGCACGGAGACGTCCGCTGTCTACGTAGTGAGTTGTGACGTCACATAGTACGTTGCTGTAATATACGACGTACAAATTTTGATTATATTTTTATAATGAAAATTATAATAATGACGTAATTTACAAATATAAGTCAAGAAAATTGTCATAATAATTATCATGTTGTTATAATTACTCGTATGTTTTAACGATATTAAATAGTGCAAAGATTCCGTAACGTCCTAGTATAAATATCACAGTACTCGAACAGCCTGGGTTAATGAAATTGTTGATTACAATTTTAAGAGGTGATTTACCACGGTGAAGGAAAACTTCGTCAGGAAACCTCCATAAACAAAATATTTCTAAGATGCGTGACGTCAAACACCATACGTTGGAGCAGTGCGGTGGACAAATCGCTCTACAATCCTCTCAAAACTGATAGGAAGCGTGTGCCCAGCCGTGGGACATATAGAAACTGTAATTTAACTTTTTAATATAAAAGTATGTGCAATTACTAATCATGTGCTATGGACTTATGTGTACATAAGACATATTAAGGTATTCCATTATAATCCTCAGTGGTGACAACGCAACTGCATTTTGACTCCTAATCGATGATAAATTTAGATGTACATGAGTCCAATTGCCATCAGGTGGATTGTGTTCTCGCTCTCTACGTTATTCTATTAAAAAGACTTATATTTTCTTTCATCTGCGATTAAAACATTTATCATATATTCGTAACAAAAATGGCAAAATACCGTTGGTTTGGCATTTGAAAAACTTATGGAATCGAACTGCGCTACCAGCATTACACAACACGGGAAGCATCCGGTTTATTCAACCCCACGCACACACGCACGGCAGCACACAGTCGACTTGCACACAGAGTGCCGCCTACGTGCCGTCGTCTTGGCAACGGGGCGCCTGCGCGGAACCGCCCACCGCCCTCTGCACTCCGCCGCACGAATCTATCCTGTATTGGTCATCTACAGATAAGCCGATGTCAACTCGTCCAATTTTTTCACTAATTGTCCACGGAAAGACTCGCACGTACGACATTACAAGTATTTCCATAACACAACATCTGGAAACAAGTTACTAATATATCTAGTTTGCTGTAACATAACTCATTTTCAATAAATATAATAATAATAGAAAATTCTTTTCAATTTTTCATTATTACGTAACCACTAAATAAACATTAAAAATACGTAGGTTACATAATAACAATAATTGAAAAACCATTTCCATTAATATAATTACGTAACTATTATGAGCTAAAATTATTATTTTGGTCCTACAGTTACGTATAGTATAACCACTTAAATTTTTACTATTATGTAACAAGTATATTATGTGTAAAAAATGTTTTTCATTTAGTTACGAAGATTATTTGATCAACCATAAACGGTATTTTAATTCAAAGATATTCATTATTTATTATCTAGTGCTAAAGCGTCGTAAAAAACAAAAATAAACACGCAACAAAACAAAAATAAAAACAACGCATCGGAAGCCTTAACGACCGTAGTCTTGTAAAAATTTCACGGCGACTTCATTGACTTCAAGGTTACATATTTTAGGGCGATCCGTGTTTTCTTTAATTTCCAACAAACATGCTATCCCTGGAAAGAAGCAGTTTTAAAACCTATTACTACTTAATTAAACTATTTTTAAAGTTATTCATGCGTATACTTTAACTATTAAGTATAGCTAAACGGGTTCGCTGCATAAATACACAAATAATTACGGAGCAGATCGTCTCTATGACATCTCATTTTCGTAACAACAGCGAAACGGGGACATTTACAAAATGTCTCTAAGTACACAATAATGGGCTTTCAAAGCGACTAATATATCTATGTAAGTAGACGGTCTGCCGCATAGCAACGTGTGCGAGGAGGACGGGGCGGAGGGAAGAGGACGACATGTCCCCCTCGCCGACTCACGCACACTGCGGAGGGGGGGAGACACGCACACCACGAAACGTAATATGAAAAGGAATGTAGGTATTTGCAAACACGAAGACAGACTCTTGATAACGTTTGTAATGGAGGAGATATGATGCGAGCTACACTGCATTATATATCAAGGACTGTACGAAGCCCGGGTGGGAACAGAAAGGGTTGTGATTCCCATTTTCGCAATCGGATAATGGAAAATATTAATTAAGGACCTGCCGTACTGGGCGATAATTTGCCGCGTTGTATTTGAACTCGGGGTGTTTGTTTTAGCCTCTGTAATTGGATACTGCGGGCTTTGTAAAAATATTGCGAGAAATATTGGGAGAGATATTTGAACATCTTTCGTTATCAATGTATTGTAACAGCACGTTTTAATGTTTACAAAAAAGGGGTCATTTGAAACTTAATGTTCTAATCTTTTAATTTACTACACTTATCACTTGCTTAAGGTAAGTAATAAAAAACATGATGACACAACATAGACTGTCACACCTGGCATCCTCAGGGGTGGGTAGGCATTACAGACTTTTCACGCATCATATTATATCTACGTTAACATGGTCGTCGGTTAGGAGTACACTTAATTTGCCCCATCTTCAATATATCGCCAATTTTGTCCTGCGCCTTCCGTCCCTTGCAGGCTGTCACTCACTTCGCAGCATAAATAAAAAAACACATTAAAGATATTTTTGATAAAACGAAGGCAGTTTATACAAACATAAACTGCTTAACAGGGTCAAATATTTGTAGGCCATACAAATACTTGTTCCGTGCGGGATCGAACCCGAGGGTTTCAGCGCCGTAATTTAATGCTAAAACAGACACAGAGCCGTACGGAATAATATGGCAGTACTACGATTTTCGGTTCAGAACCTAAGATATATCTAATAAAAAATGTAAGAGGGTGAAAAATTAACTCTATAGGTAATAAAAAATAAAATACTATATACATTTCGCAATAACCGGCCACATTTGCAGGGAAGGCTCAGAATAAGTAATATAGGCAAATGGTGAAGATGTATTAATTTAAAAAATCTCAAACATTCTGTCCTTTTTATTTTTTACATTTGTAACAGTCCATCGGTAAGCAAAAACGTCGTGAGCCATAAATCACATTCAACTTGGGATAATATCAAATAAAATTAGAAGCCTTATTTACTCGTATTTTCGAAAACTGCATAAACGAAATCCTTATTTTATATATTTGATCCTAAGTTTAAAATTTGAATTTTAAACTTAGGATTTGAAATTTGAACAATAATAGTGTACTCGTAAAAATCAATTGCTGTCCGTTGGTCTTGCACAAACTGTACAGCGGATGGTCCGATTTTGATGGGTTTTTGAGTGTGTTTGGGTCCCTGTGTGGTATCAGCACACTTCAAAGGGATCCTGCAGGTGGCGCTGTGTCGAGATCCAGGCATCATCCGCGCGAAACGGGGCCGGGGAAAAATAAATTAAAATCCGTTTATTTCAGATGTTGTCCCATAAATTGTGAGCACAATATTTACTTAAAATAATAATAATATGAAGTTAATATAGTAGCTAACCAGTTAGCTCGGTTTGTTAATAGGAGCGTTGCAGCCGCAGAAGAAATAATTGTGGAAATATCGTTTTAAATTTGGAAATGGTATATTGTTTAATTAGGAATGATATTTCACTGAAGTTAAATGACATATAACTTCAAATAAATGTGTCGGTACGATACGCGCGCCACCTATTGTAAGTTAATTGTACTCTGCCTATAACCTTTGGACAAGTGCAAGCAATAAGTTGACAAAATTTTACCGCAATCTGATGAACGGTATGGCAATGCATCGTTTGTCCAAACAAACGTAATTTTTCCACCTATTTCAAAAAGTAGGGGGTTGAAATTCGACTGTATGTTATTTTTTATGTGTGCTACCCCAGAAATTTTTTCTGGGTGAACCGATTGACATTTGTATTGATCAAGATCTGACAAGTAGTTTTTGAGTTATCCTTAAATAATGCGTGTTTAATTGTCTTCGAATATATTGATGTTTCCCGTTTTGTTTATATTGAAATCGACTGTACAAAATTTTTAATTAGATTAGATAACCTCAATTTTGTGCGTTTCTCATCGCCAATACATGGTACACAGTTTAATGCCGCTGTGTTTCATAGAGTGTAGAGAACCGAAAATACCTTTTGCATAGTTTCCAGCAACAAACAACTTTTGATATTTAATCGAGGACAGATGTAGATTTTTATGGGCCGAATCATACTATAAAGTGAACTGTGTGCTCGTTTGTCACCCCAACTTTTACAAAAATGTCAATTTCCCACTGGGAAGCAACACTAGTTGGCTTTACCTTTGTTTTGAATATGTCATTATAGGTATAATAACACTATTATGAATCATATGAATTTAATATTAATATCACGACTAAAAGGAACTAAGACAAAACTCAGGTTTATTATTATACAAATAGTAAATAAATGACGCTAGATACACCTTTCCTCCAAATGAATGGCGGCAAGCCGTAGGAGCCCAACTTAATAATTAACGAATTACAAGCTTATTTAATTAAAAAAGAAACTTCATAACAGAAATAAATATAGGAAAAGGTTATTTTTTAATTAGCTTAAATATTAAACAATACTTAATGAAAGTCATTCATTATATTTTATTTGCCGCTTAATGATCTGTTTCATTTTTTTTATTAGCCGCTGTTTCTAAAAATACCTTTTTCTGGATATAACCAACAAGAAAACCAGCGGTGTTTAAAAGAAGTGCTATTCACAATAATGCATTATGTTTATACTATTAACAAATATTAGAAATAGATTTGTAGCGATCACCTTATTCTCAGGGGTCATTAACACCTATAACAAATTTAAGTAGCAAAGATACAACTTTAAGATCAAATCTTACCGTGTGTCAAGATATAAATATGAAAATAAATGAGGCATCATTTGTCAGCGATACTGTGCGTTAAATTAAATTAAACATGTTCGTTTTAAATATATGCGCATAAACCCCGAGGATCGCATCACAATTAACGCATAATGCAAGGCATTACCATCAATAAAATCGACAGCGGCTTGCGCTGACTCCCAGACAAGCGGCGGCGTGACGTCTGAAATAAACAAGAAACAAAGTTTTATTAAAATATATACTAAAGTGGATGGCGTGAATACAAGCTCGGTACTACGCAACGTTTAACTGCTACCGCCATCTATCATCGAGTAGCGGAACATACGCAACAATGGTTCTTTTCAAATGCGGTAGAAAAGAGTAACTCACTTTCCTCTGATAGTAGGTTAGTAGGTAGATAGGTAGTTTTTAAATAAATTGATGCGTAAATTATCTTAGTGTTGAAAATCCAAACTAAGTGAAAGAAAATCGTCTGCGATGTTAAGGGAAATGAATTCAAATGACCTTGCTCCATTAATGCGACGCGGTATAAATTAAACATGAGAGTCGTTATTGTTAGAGGCTTTAACGGTTTTTTTTCACATCGCTTACGTATACAACAACCGTTTTGATTCTTGTCTAACGACTACATCTTGCAATTATTCATTGACTTGTCTACGACAAGTTTCCAGAGAAATTTCTTTGCTTGGACAAAATGAAAACAAGAAGTGACATTAAACTAACGTTCAAGATTGAAACTATTTAAGTTTTGATTTAAAATATAATTAAATTAATTTTTGAGCTCCATACTGTGGGAACGACCTATGTCTAGCATTGGACTCTTCCAGACTAATAAAGAAAAGACTTACTACGTAACGATTTCTTATATTTACGCGTACACTAATACTTTTATAAAATTACTTTTACGGATTTCATCACGTTTAATTTTCTTAATTTTAATACCCGACATTTAGGTTGCTTTCCAGCACCCATGGTCACAGGGGAACTAAGGTGATTAACGTCTCGATATCGATTCCTGCTAAGGATGATATGTGAAACTATAGAAATAGAAAAACATCCCGATTTTAATAGAGAAGGACGCTGACCACCTGCTTGGGATCCTGTAATTAATAAAATTAAAACTAAACCCAACCATACTTCCACAGCAAAACTACCAGGCATAGTAAGATCATTCTGCGTAGATCGGACCAAAGTCCAAAAGTAATAATTAAAAATCTGAAGGTACTCCGGGTTAACTCTAACATCGGGACGTCAATCAACTCAATCCCCTGTGACCACGGGTGCTGGAATTCACCCGTAGCGTCGGGTATTGAAATCAAGTAAATTAAACGCGATAAAATCTGTAAAAGTAGTTTTATTAAATATGTAGTGTTCGCGTAAATATAAAAAATAATTATGTAAGCCCACTACATAATACTTATTAGACACATATACATTATTAAGGTATAGTCATTTATATAATATGCTATTGTATTTTTATTTTTAAAATAATATTGTACCTTTGTCACTACCGTCCAATTCCCGTACCTGAAGACTACGATGGAATGCCTCGCTTCCAGCAAAGGGTCTCGTGTTTAATATATATTCGTGTTGCAAATATAATGCAGCTGCAATGTGGCTCTACCAAGTATACGACATGACTGTACTACTTATTAAAAAATCTTAATGTTTCTAGAGTGTAGCTTGGGTCAGCTCGACAGGTGAAATTTTACGCTCTCATAGAATACCAACGTAAAATATCAGCCTAATGCTGCTGTGCTTTGTATGGTAGGTAGGTGGTGTAGATAACCGGAGAAATTTTTTACTTAAAACGATGCATTCTATCCCAGAGATGACGCATCCGCGTTTTGATTTTGGATAGATGTAGACGTTTATTGCCACATCATCCACTTACCATCAGGTTGATTGTGTTCTCATGTGTCACTCTTATTCTATAGAAAAACATAATTCCGCTATTTAGCCAGCATATAGGGCCATTTAATGTGATTGATTTTCTTATTATAACCTACAAAGTTTTATGCACTGCCGTAGCATTAAATAAAGTTTAACTTCACTGGAACTTTATCACTCTTCAAGTGAAAAGTGAACGCATGAACTCACTCAAAGTAGACGACAGAAGTTAGTTCGTGAAAATTTTCATAAGAGTCTGCTTCTTCTTCGACACAAAGTTTGTATTATGGATTAGAACCGTGGTAGTTCATAGGCTAAGCACTCGGCGTAAATTTCACACCATGAGCAACCCAGGTTTGATCCCCGTAAACGCCAATGAAACTGTTATTTTCAATTTTAAGAGCTGAATACCTACGTGATCGGCGGATGGTTTAGTGCGTAAAGGAAAAGAAGTCGAAAAAACCTACATGTTTAATAAATATAGAAATATATTTTAAGGTTATTTGAAGTCTGCTAACCCGCATGGTGACAGCACGGCCGAAATTTCCTTGCAAGTATACAGTGGCTGAAAGTGACGGATAATACAAACTTTTCCTTCATCGTAGAGGCCAAGTCTTCTCTCATCTCGTATTTTTTCTTCTTTCTATCTTATCACCTCTGAGGACTCTAATTTAATGCCTCAAAGCCTGCAATTATTCTGGAACATAGACAATGCAGGCGCTGCTAATTGGCTTATAGGCACGAGGGTGGTACATGAGCCCTACCATCTCTTGGCTTATAGACACAATCCACCAGACTACTAGCTTCAACAACCACTTATGGCTTGTAGACTTATAAATATGCCTTCGTACAGGAAGTTATCAAATTCGATGCGACTAAGACGGGATGATTCGTTACCAGTTAGAAGGTCTTCGCTTCTCGTTATGCCGACATTACACGCTGGTATTCTGCGAGCGTTCTATACCAAACCAACTTATTTGTGCTGCAATAATAATAACATATTTGTGCGTGGTAGAGCCACGCTGCAGCTATATTATGGTTGTAGCACGAATGGATCGGGAAAAGATCACGCTCTCACAGAATACCAACGTAAAATAGCAGTTTAATGTTGCTGTGTTTCATATGGTGAGTCTAGAGGAACAGTTACCCTTTTTACTATACGAGACATTCCATCTTAGTCCTCAGGGGTAACAACGCATCTGCATTTCTAACCGACGATAAATATAAATGTCTATGGGCCACAGTATCCACTTAACATCAGGTGAACTATCTGCTGTCATCCATACTCTATTCTACAAAAAATTAAATTTAATTTATAAAAAAAAGACTACGTCATTTTACATAAATTAAATTTATTACAAAATAAATTAGATCATTCAAAACAGAACTGAGGGATCGTGTACATGCAGGTACTCGTACATTATAATTTGTTACATATTGCAGTTAGGAAGTTAGGTACTCACGGTTTCCCTGTTTGTGTGGTCATTGTGCGTACATCGATTTGTGTGCGGAGCCAAGCGTGAAATGAACAAACAAAAATATCCACCTACTCAGGTACACGTTAACATACACACACACCTACGCACATGGACGTACACACCGACGTTATGTATAAGACACCCATTATCTAATTATGTTAACTGCTTCGAAGGTACAGGCGATCAGCGAATGCAATCATGGGGTATGTCGTTACAATATTCTAAGTAACTATACGTGTAAGCAAAGTTGACAAACCAGTTAAAAAATAGAACAGAATAGAATCATTTTTATGCAATACTAGTGATCCACCCCGGTTTCACACAGGTGATTTCTGTGCCACATACCGGGTTCGCACGCACACAAAAATTTTCATCAAAATTATCGGCGCTGTGTTCGAGTTTTAGAGAGACCCCAATTGATTTTTATATATAGAGATAGATTACAAAAATACTTATTCAAAGTCATTTATATTATACCACTGTTTCAGAAAAAACCGCCGTCCTGGGAACAACTAGCAAAAAAACAGCGAGACTTTTTTTAAATATTATTTTTTATATGTTTTAAACAATAAAGTATGAAAACATTTAGAAACATCATGGTAGCAATCTCCTCACACCCAGGGGTTATTATCAATCATACGAAGAGTACCTTCAGTAATGTATAACCCTTAAATATATGTATATTTTATTTTCTCTTTATTTAGATCACCAACAGATGATACACAATACTAACAACAAAATATAATTCAACACGGCGACTATATGCTACGTGTTCATCTTCTTACAGGTAACCACAACTTACATAAAAAGCGAAGTGATTTTTTTAAAGATAGGGAAACATAATAATAATACAGATAACAATAATATGCTAATAAGTATACATAAATAAGCAGATTTGCTATATCTGTTTTAGTAAAATTGAGCTGAGTTGTCATTTTATCGAACAAACATTGATTGACTCTCAAGGTGGTACGTAGAGTAAATGCTAGATGGCATAAACCTAAAAAAAATCTCTTTGATATTTTTTAAAAACGTATCCCCGACAGTAGGATTTTCTCCTGTATCATGTAGGCAGTTTACATACATAAATTGTACAAGGACGAACATCCCGACAGACCCGGAATAATTATTTGTAAGCCATACAAATACCTGTATCGCGCGGGATTCGAACACGCGGTATTTAGCGTTGTAATTCAAAATTACTGTGCCACGGAGACGTCAAATTTTATTATTTAGTTTATTTAAAATAACAATTTGTAAATTTTGTTTAAATACTTTTTGTTGACATGACAAAAAACTATGGTTAAATAAAAATAAAATTACATAGATAATAGACAATTACCTAATTAGCAAACTAAACCGATAGTATTTCTTCTTAAGATCGAAGAAGGTGATGCACTGTGACAAATATGTATAAATAATTTTATGTAAATAAATTAATGATATACATAAATACGTTATTCAAAGTCATTGATGAATAATTTGAATGTTTCCCTGTAATACTAAAGTTTGAAGTTTCACTTCCGTCGTGTGTCTTCACGACGCACAACGTTCATATTCTTTATTACGAAAACGTTGCTGCCCATCTTCTGATTTGTTGGGCGGCACTGAAAATTTCGAGAATAAAGGAAGTGACACAACATTACTATTTAAAAATATATTTATTGCTTTTCGAAGTATTCTCCGCGAAATTTGACACATT
>DWHP01004114.1:0-12838 GCA_018247895.1 Parnassius honrathi
GTGTATTACTCTACTGGCGGTTGAAATTTAAAGGGAATCCGTCTGCTTTTGCTGCAGCAGATAATCCGACAGCACGCGATCCCTCTTTTTTAACTCGACTTTACACTTTTACTTATCTGCCCGCGTTTAATTTTTTTCTTCTACTGTACCCATTTCCTTTGAGCTTCGATTGGTCAATGGATTCTATACCACGTATAACGTCTTTTTCGGATTCCAGGAATATTTATTCTGTTATATTTTATTTGGTTTTATCAAAAGTGACATGGCAAGCGCTTTTGATGCAAATTAAAACATTTACAGAAAAAAAAATCAAATACTATAAGAAACCAATGATGAAAATGAAGCAAAAATGGAACTACAATTGCAAGAAACATTTAAAAAATCTAGATATAGAAAGAAGAAACATAATCCCAAACAAAGACACTGTAACCAAAACGATAATTTGTCCCTGTAACGGGTGCAAACGTTCTTTGGCATTGGAACATACGTCTGTATGCCGCACTGTAAATAATAACAACACTGTGATGCATAATTCTACATGCATTTGTGCAAAACCGCAAGACAAAATAAAAGTACAATTGTCAAAAAAATACATCTATAGTTCACCACAGGGAGCTATAATAGTATTTATAGCATTTATGGTGCTACCGTTCGTGCCAGCATCTAATATTCTATTCTATGTTGGTTTCGTTGTAGCAGAGCGTGTACTTTATATTCCTAGTGTTGGATTTTGTTTATTGCTCGGATTGGGAGCAGGTGCTTTAACGAGAAACTGGAACCGAAACGAAAATCGGTGTCGTATTTTTATGTTGGCACTGATGGTCACTTTATTAACGATGTGCGGATGCACGCTGCGGAGAAATCTAGACTGGCATGATGAAGAGAGTCTCTTTAGAAGTGCTTTACGCATTAATCCACCAAAAGGTTAGCAATATTTTTACATTATATTTTATTTCATTACTTTCGTTCAATTCAAAATTAGATTACTTTAAAAAAGGTTATAAATTTACACTTGTTGAACATGTTATTTACAAAAAATTACAATATTTATTCATCAATATCACTAGCAAGTAAATTTTATTCTAGCAGATAGATTCATTAATCATTTACGAAATCGCGTTTCGAGTTGAAAACTTTTAAATTATTACAATTTGCAATGTTTTCGTGGCATAACAAAACGAATTCGGGTAGTAATATAAAGTTGGCAGCCAACGCTTGTAATTTTACTCTGTACCTTACCCAAAACTTTGTTTGGAGTACTTTCACGTTCTGTTCAAAACTAAGACACAATTAATTTGCTTGAGATATAGCTACAAACAACCTGTCCGCACCGTGTCAGTTCCGTAAATTTGAAAAGGGGCCATCGTGGCCAAAATAAGGTCTCCCCACAGTACGTTCTTGAGAGATTCTAATGTACTTCCTATTTCTACTCACTGTAAAATTTGACCTTTCTAGGACGATATTAAATATGCATGTTTGGCACCTCGAGGGAGACAGCCTCGGCTCCGTATTCACATCAAACTTCTGCGCAAAGCGAAAAGTTTTTTTTGATGGTTATCATTTTACCTCAGTCCTCGACCCAACTCGGCACCTTATATCGTATTATATTTCGATTTGACAGTAGGTGTAAACAAAACGCGTATGTTAATTTTTACATTTTGGTTATACTATCACCTTAAAACTTCACTTCTGTTTATGTAGGCTGTGTGGTCTTCATGTATTTGCAAACGATATAAATTAATATTTAAAATTAGAACTAATAGTACTTTTATGTTAAAATATTATTATAGTATTACACAAAATTATAGCAACTAGCGGTTTTTACATCTGGGGTATTGCAATTTGACATATATTTTTACGGTATAAAATCGTTATTATGTTCATTTTATATGAATTCCCACATAGAAAATTCATATTATACGCAGGTTCATACAATTATACAACCGTATGCAACAAATATGACCGTACTTAATTCTGCACAAACTTTTTGTGAAAATCTTCTGTTTTCACCTCACACTAAAAGCTAATTGGATCCAATTTTCCCCAATGGGATATTCGAAACAGGCCAATCACAAGCTGTCGTGACTACAAATTGGTTAGGGAAGAGATAGTGGAGGTGTAATCAGTTGAGTCTGACGTTTTATCGAAATCAACTTTTTTTTTGCGATAACGGACAATATTGAAGCTACAAGTGATTACGTTCCTATTAACGTGTTTTGTTTATAGCTACTAAAAATGGTATTTCTTCCATTTCTTATAAAAATTTACAGTTTTCCTATGCATATTAATAAAATTATTAAAGTGTATCTAATATCGAAATAACTGCCTTTTATTGAGCTGAAGGAGTTCTCTTGCATACCACTAAGATTGGCTTGCATGAAACTTCACTATCAGATAGAGATTAATGTAAAAAAAGTGAACTACGAAAATACTTGAATTGTTCCTTTTTTTGAGAAATCGATAAAATAAATGATCTTTGATGATTAGACTAGTACTTCAATAATTCCTACACAGGAAAAGTGAAGCCGTGTCGGTAGTTATAAATAAATAATGAACCGTTAGTACAATGATAAAAATATGACTGTTGACCTGCAAGTCGCATGTTGGTTTCCTACATTTGGTACCAGGCTTGTCCACGTGTATTTTATATTTATTAAAAGCTCCACGATACAGGGGAAAATTCTAACATAAGGGTCACTTATTTAACTAAAAATGGAAGGTGATAAATACGTTATTTTAGCTGTATATAAAAATATGGGTAACTTTATTGGGTTTAAGTTGTCATTCTAGTATATAAAATGCATACAATAGTGACAAATGTTGACATTTAGGAAATTTCACAGATAAATGTTTAGACGGCGATTGTACAAAATGCAGTGATATCAACTTAATATGCTGTATATGTTGAGGTTTTAGCAATTTTATCATTTCTTTAAAGTTTCTGCGTAGAGGATTTGAGAGACTAAATTTTTAGTGTCAGTAACCAGTTTCGCACTGACATATCTGATGACAGTATCCTTAGTGTGAGATGCTTTTTTAGCTGCTTTTTTTAACATGATTAGTATTAGAATGTGCCATAACGCACTACATTGGTTGACACGACAGACACTTTTTTATTAAAATTATAATTATTGTTTTAACGGAAATTAAAAAAATAAAGCTAATATTAAAGAGTCAACAATATTTTTATAAATGGTTTTGATTTTCAGGTGGGCTTTTTATTACAAAAAGCTACGGATTCGAACCCACGACTTTTTGACCTATTTTTGATGACACACTAGAGATACACACAGATAAATTTATCATCCTAAAAATTTTCTTATTATCTATATCTTTAAAAAAATTACCGTCAAACTGGGATTTCCTCATCAATTGAACAGTTTATGTACATAAATTTCATAAGGATAAACATCCAGACCCGGAACAATTATTTGAAGGCCATACAAATACTTGTTCCGTGCGGGATTCAAACCTGCGGCTCTTGTTCCTTGCTAAGCCATTGTACCACATAATCGTCCATTCATTAGCATCATTATTACCTTTCCATATTCCACTGCTGAATATGGACATCTCCTAACTAACCAAAAAGATTACTGGTACTGTCAGTTCGTCAAACAATGTAACCAGTTCATTGCCATGTTTACTCCAGACTATGTGTATAACATGATATATTAACAATGCCCGATAATGATTTTTCATATGAAATAACTCTAAACAGATGAATTAAAATGAATTCATATATGTAAATAATAATTTCGATTTTGTATATTGATCAATCGGAATCAGATATTCCGATGATATCCCGGACGTCAGTCTGAGCGAGATTAGAATGGCTCTTCAGCACCTTAAAAATGGCAGGGCCCTATGCGAGGGCGGAATTATAGCGGAGCTTCAGAAAGCAGGTGGAACACCGGTACTTAAAGTCCTTCAGAAGCTCTTCAATTCCGTTCTCCACGGTGGCACTACTACGGAGGCGTGGAGCAGAAGTGCGGTGGTCTTGTTCATTAAGAAAGGCGACAACGCTTTCTTGAAGAACAACAGACCGATTTCACTTCTGAGCCGGGTCTACGTGCTGTTTCTGAGAGTCATTACGAATCGTCTCGCACGCAGATTCGACGACTTCCAGCCTCCCGAACGAGCTGGTTTCCGAAAAGACTTCAGTACCATATACCACATACATACCTTGTGGCAGATTGTACAGAAGACCGAAGAGTACAATCTGCCACTTTGCCTGGCGTATGTGGACTATAAGAAAACCTATAATTTCTTAGAAATTTGGACTGTTCTACAGTCCCTTCAGCAGTGCCAAGTGGACTGTAAGTATATCGAAGTGCTGAAGTGTTTGTACAATAGGGCTACGATGGCTATAAGAGTACAGAACCTGAGTTCAAAACCTATCCAACTGCAGAGGAGGTGTAAGGCAGGGTGACGTTATATCCCCAAAACTCTTCACCCAGTACATCACTCACCTTCGATTTGCCGACGATATATTCCTTGTGGCAGAATCGCTGGAGGACCTAAGCACTATGCTCAATGACCTAAATGATGTCTCCCAACGGATAGGTCTTAACCTAACCCGGTAGTTGTTGGGAGCACTATGCTCGAAGTTGTTGACGAGTACGTTTACCTGGGACAAATAGACCGACTAGGTAAGTCCAACTTCGACCGAGAGTTCAATCGACGGATTCAACTCGGCTGAGCAGCGTTCGGGAAATTACGACACATCTTTTCGTCAGGTATACCTCCAGTGCGTGTTGCCAGTGATGATCTATGGAACTGAGACGTGGTCCTTCACTGCTGGCCGTATGAGGACGCTCAGGGTCGCTCAGCGCGCTATGGAGAAGACTATGCTCGGGGTTTCTCTGCGTGATAAACTCAGAAATGGGGATATCCGCAGTAGAACTAGAGTGACCCACATAGCCCAACGGATTAGTAAGCTGAAGTGGCAATGGGCCGGCCGTATAGCTCGAAGAACCAATAACCGATGGGGAAAAACGGTTCTGGATTGGCAGCCTAGTACTGCTAGGCGTAGTGTAGGGCGACCCCCCACTGGATGGAGTGACGACCTGGTAAGACATACAAGAAGTCGATGGATGCAAGTGGCTCAGGACCGTGCTTTGTAGCATTACTTGGGGGAGGCCTATGTTCAGCAGTGGACTTGTGAAGAGGCGTAATGATTATGATGATGTCACTCGTAAGGACTAAGATGGAATGCCTCATTTCCAGTAAAAAGGGTTTCCGGTTCTCTACACTCACCATACGAAATACAGTAGCATTAAGCTACTATTTTACGCTAGTATTCTGTGGGAGCGTGGTCCTTCGCCGGTCGAGCCGACCCATTCGTGCTACAACTATACTAGTAATATAACTGAAGCATGCGTAAAAAATATTTTGGAGTCTGGACGAATTTAACTCGTTGTATCTTTTTTTAATTCACATCTTATATAATTTTAAGAATATGGTGTAAGAGCTTAAGAGATATAATCGGATTAAAATACCTTCATAACAATTTACCTACTATTTTGTTTTTTATAAGCAATCAAAATGCGAGAATTTTTTTTCTTCAAAAATTGGCAAAATCGACTGCCTTACCCATATATTAATTTAATTAAAAAGAATTATAATAAATATATTAATTACTTTGCAACATTCCGCTAACTAAAAATACAATGATGTGTCTTACCTGGATTGAAGAATTAAAAATTAATTGTTAATTTATTATAGCATGAATCATAATTGCTCAGACTCCTATAATTAGTTTAAAGGTAATATATGAAAAATGCATAAAGATTAAAAATGTATGTACTTAGTTTTCCCCGGATTTTCTCAAAAGTACTATATTTTTGCATCTCTTGAGAAATCTATATTTGTTCAAAAAAAAAGGTGGCTATCCTACCATTATGATAACTAGCTACGGCTCAAGTCCACGGATTGCACACACGCATAACTTTCTTTTGATCCATTTACGACGTTACAATGTTACTTTTACGACCTTCTATGTAATTTTATCATTTTAGTTTCCATAATATGTTAATTAATAGTAACTCCCTTCATTCTTCTTTAGCGTTATCCCGACGATCGTTATAGTACTGTGTAGATATTGCTCTTGCCATAATCTGTCATTATCGTGTGTATTTAACGTAAAGGTGGCATAGCCGCTTTCTGCCTAGAACTTAGTCTGGATTAGGACCATCCTCTTACTTATTTCTACTGTCAAGTAGCAGAGCATCCAATGTCGTGTGCCGGTTTTAAAGGTGATTGTAAGTCAGCTTTATCATTTTCTACTCCGTTCATTGATTTGTCAATCTAATTTTATATGAAAAAAGCTTAAGTTACTGTGTACAACACCATTTAAAAGTTAAATAATTTTTAAATCCCTACATACCTCGTGTGTAGGTTTGATTTGTACAATCAGTGACTGCACGATTATAAAACCTGCCCGCATCCAATAGACCTGTACAAAGCGTTTTTCTTCATTAGGTATTTCAGGAAAACACAGACAGGAAATGAATTTTTTGTACACACCGTCAGGCATGTCCAAACCAACACAATATGAGGCGCTTCGAGGCAAGACTTAGCTTCTTATAAATTAACATCAATTTGAAAGAATACACTACTTAATTACAAATTGAATTGTGTGTACTTTAATAGCGATTGACTTGTGTCCCTCACAGAATACCGGTACATACCAGCCGTGTTTTGCATGGTGAGAGTGGAGAACCTTCTTACTGGAAAGATACATTCCATCTTAGTTCTCAGTGCTTACAACGCATTTCCATTTTGCTTCCTAATTGTGGGTGGATGAAGATGTTTATGCGCCACGGTATACACTCACCATCAGGTGGGCTGCTCGATTGTCGCACCGATTTCTGTTACGAAAAAAAAAGATTAAGACAGTCCTAATTCAACTGTACATT
This sequence comes from Parnassius honrathi, assembly GCA_018247895.1. Lineage (NCBI taxonomy): Eukaryota > Metazoa > Arthropoda > Insecta > Lepidoptera > Papilionidae > Parnassius > Parnassius honrathi. The sequence goes on from DWHP01004114.1 coordinate 6,918, forward strand.
TAATGATTTATTAAATTTGCGCGAACACTAAACTTTGAATAAAACTATTAGTTACGGATTTTATCTGTATAATTACTACTACTAACCTATTTTTACTATCCCGACGTTTCGGGTGTTTTACAAAGATATATAAAAACCCGCGTAAAGGAACATATAGCTGACGTGAAGCACCGACGCTCCGTGAAGTCTGCACAGTCTGCGAACATGTTTAAGATCGTCCCAACCATTACATTAGATTTGATAAACGACAAATCCTCGCAAAAGAACACCGATTCCTAACAAGGAACGCGAGGTTGCGTAAATCGAACCAAAAATTAATATTCGAAAACTGAAGGTAACCGGACTAACTATGACATTGGGACGCCAAACATCTCAGTCAGAGGTCAGAGGTCAGAGGGGGGGCCTCACATCCCGTGACCATGAGTGCTGTAAAGCACCCGAAACGTCGGGATAATAAAAATAAGTTAAAATAGGAATTAAACGCGATAAAATCCGTAAATAATAGTTTTATTCAATTAACTGTACATTTTTTGCAAAATATACGCATTTAGACATGAATTATCAGATTCTTCAATTGATTGGAGCGTATCAAATCTCAGTGCAATAGAATAAGAGCGTTAAATGACGCTCTCCAATGATCGGACTCCGCGATCCGAGAATAGACACGCGTCGTACGTTTCTGTTTACCACTTGTTATCGCGCGACCGTGGGAGGAATTCTAGCCGGTGATTCATTACCCGTGTTGCTGGGTGACGGCGTTCTCAACATGCCCATTTGCCGAAGAGCTCTTCGCGATAACCCGCATTATTAAAGACATTGAGATGCTGTTGTTGGATATTTTAGTTCCCTGGCTCTTAAATTTAACTTGTTTCTTTTGGAAGAAATTCTATAATAATGAATTACTAACCCTTTAATACTTTTTAATTGATATTGATTATGTCTTAATGAATAGAAGTATTATTTGTTGTTTTAACAATATGGAGTAGGCTGAGTCTCGTATTCCTTTTACATTAAGGATTTGTTACAAAATTTAACATGTATCCACCAGTATTTTCCCTAAATTCATACAGTATATTTTCTAAACTATTTTTTTTTCTTGGCCGCACACTGCTTATTATATACTGACTGTGGTGAAAAGTGAACAATAGCCAGTTGTGAAACAGTTCCGAACGAGAGTAGTCAGTCTGTGGCACAGCTAAAATGAGGGAGAAACACCGCTCGGGCCGGTGCAAGGGGAAAGTGCATCACATGCTGCGTTACTTCGGGTAAACGTTCTCATATTACCTATTTTGTAACTTGACTAGCGAATGCAGTCATTACATTTTGTTATTATATAACATGGCATATATTAGACTATTCCGTGAAGGTATAGATTAATATAATATGAGATATTAACATTAATGTTATGTTGAAGTTAATGGAGAGGGCTATGCCCGGAGTTTCTCTACGTTGTAGACTTAGAAATCGGGATATCCGCAGTAGAACCAGAGTAACCGACGTAGCCCAACAGATAAGTAAGCTGAAGTGACAATGGGCTGACCATATTATAGCTCAAACAACCGAAAACCGATGCGATGGTGAAGAAAGGTTCTCGTTTCTCGAGTGGTAACCTCGTACCGGTAAGTAAGTCAGTCTCTTATCAGATAGACAAAGTGGTAACCTGGTAGGAAGTCGATGGATGCAGGCGGCTCGGGACTGTGCTTTATGTCATTCCTTGGGGAAGGCCTAGGATTTGTAAAGTGTAAAATGAATTATGCTGAAAAAGAAAACATGTTTTATTGTTATAACAATGTAATAGCGACACGTTTTTCACTATCCATATAGTAGTACCAAAGCAAAGAGAAGAAAGAGTTAATATACTTGTACACTATCCGTCTTATTACACAACGTAGTTTAATGAAAGTCCCGGATAAGAATTTTTTTAGGGTTATTGTCGTATAAGTGGTTTTATTCAATGTGTAATGTTTGCGTAAATTTAAAAAAATCATTAGGCTTATTGATAGTTCAAACCTAGTATTAGTAAAGCACTTTTTGTTATAACACGAAGAAAATTTTATAGTATGACGAAGTACCTAATTACATCATTGTTGTCTAATGTACTGTGTATGGCAGTAGTAAAAATGGCGGCTTGTTTAGTAACGTTTAGTTTTTGCTTAAATAATCATCTTATAACATTATCTTGACGTAACATCCAATAATTTTAAGTTAGTAATAAGGGAAACATATTTTAAATTAAAAACGGGTCACTTGTCACACTTTTTATTTAATTTAGGCTTGTTTACAGCTTTTAGATCGTGTTGTGGCGCTGTAAGAATATCTACTACCCGATATCGTCTTATAACGTAAGTGGCGATAGAGGGAAACTGAAACAGGAGATGGCCAGCAACATCCTCTTCATAACAATTAAACTATAAAAAACTGCGGCTCCCGACCGGTCTCCTAAACGTGCCAACTATAACGTAATCCTCCTTATGAAGCAATCTATGGAGGCCTCTTGTGCATTGCTGATGGATGGAAACTCTATATCAAAATCTACACCGGTTCGGAGAACAATACCTTCTCAGAGACGAACCGACAGAATCGTCAATGTTGTTAAAATGTCATGTTACAATTTCGTTACCAAATGTCAAATATTATAAAATAATATATATTAATGTGATTATTATGTCAATTTTAACATATCAGTAGCCACGGAGAGGGGGTGCAGATTAAAAGTTATTTCCATACATCTTTGTCCTCAATATATTGGTCTTTCGTTCCATCGAGCATTATACAAATGCAACTTGGCTCTACCACGTGACGTGAATAAAAAGGTGTACAAAATTTGTTACATAGCGTATTTATCTTATATATTCTTCTATCTTCTATATATAAAAATCAATTGCTGTCCTGTTAGTTTAGCTAAAACTCGAAAATGGATCCAACGATTTTGATGAAATTTTTATTTGTGTGCGTGCGCGCGTGCGTGCGTGCGTGCGTGCGTGCGTGCGTGCGTGCGTGCGTGCATGCGTGCGTGCGTGAGTGCGTGCGTGCGTGCGTGCGTGCGTGCGTGCGTGCGTGTGCGCGTGTGCGCGTGTGCGCGTGTGCGCGTGTGTGCGTGTGTGCGTGTGTGTGTGTGTGTGTGAGTGAGATTGAGACAATAAAACCTGGTAGGAAGTGCCGTTGTCGTGTTCCAGAAATCACTGCGAAGCCGGAGCGGATCGCTAGTATATAATAGAACGTTATTTAAAGAACATGATTACTCTCGATCCTCGTTCAAGTACACATTAACATTATAATTATAACATTCGAGGTCAAGATCATTAGACGTGACGTGTGCATAGCATCTTAATAAGCCGCCGATATGGCAACATGATGTAATGTGTTTGTAGCTTTTTAGATAAGAATTTAATTTATCGTGTTTGTTTACTCATAACTCAATCTGTGACATCCTGTAACCGCTGGACATGTATCTCATGACAGGGTTAACAATAATCGCCTCGCTTAAGTGGATTGAGGATCACAATCCCAGATGGCTATATTATGGTTGTTGAACGAAGGCGCCGGTTAGACTGGCGTAAAACCACGCTCTCACGGAATATCAGCTTAAAATAGCAGCCTTATGCCGCTGTGATGTGTGTGGTGAGAGTATAGAGAACCGAAGGCCCTTTTTACTGAAAATGAGTCATGTCATATTAGACAACGTGTCTGCAGATGTCTATGGGTCACAGCATCCACGTACCATTAGGTGGACTGTGTGCTCGTTTGACGTCACACTTATTCTATAAAAAAGATGTCTTGCAACTTTGAAACTGCTTGCCTTTGTCGGTCTGAACATTTTACTTCTGGTATGGTCGATGTGCATTCTCTTGCCACGGCATAAGGTGCGAGACGTCTGATACTGCGTTTGTTAGCCCGCGGGCCAAGCGTAAGGCCGACCACATACATACGGAATTCAGTTTCGAAATTTTGATTCGGGATTCCAAACGCAGCAAGTCCATGACCCGTCTCTCACCTACGGTAGATATCCGTTCGAAATTTTGCGGGTAAAACGGGATTCCGTTTATGGTGGGGCCGAATTCCGAACCGGAATCTCGAAACGAAATTCGGTATGTATGTGGCGGACCTTACGGTTAAGGCAAATCATCCTTGCAACAGGAGAGGCCAAAAATATTTTAAAATAAATTTGTGAATGTCCCTGGGAAACGTACATGTCCACCTATCGACTTTTACTAACTGAAAGAGATATACTGTCATGAGCGTCACGAGGTACTTGGCCTTTGTGATAAGTGCCATTTTCATAATTTTTCGAGTGATTCCTTAAGTAAATTAATAACCTAGGTAACAATATTTTAAATCTTAATAGTCCGCTACAATAATATATGTTGACTCTCTAAAGGAACATGAATATTTGACTTTCATTTACATCTTGCTCGGGACGCGATCTTATGAATTTTAGATAAAAGGTAAATGGTTTCTAAAGTCTTGCGAAATGGCTTCTTTGAATTAATAATAGACATTTATTTTTGTTGAAAATTTTACATTCAAGTAAATGTTAATTTTCTATGAATTTAATAAATATTTTTGGTACTTAGGGCTGAATTTCAATCCTCAGATGAAAGTTAACAATGAAATAAATTATAAAAAACATAAATATAAAGCGAAACAATTAAATTATTGTACTCATAGTACTGTGATTTCTAATTTGTTTTTTTTTATATATTTTTTTCATAGAATATGGGTGACAAACGATCACACAGTCCACCTGATTGAAAGTGGATGCTAATCAAAACGTGGATGCGTTGCTACTCCTAAGGACTAAGATGGTATGCTTCGTTTCCAGTAAAAGGGGTCTTTGGTTCTCTACACTCATCATACGAAACACAGCAGCATTACGCTACTATTTCACGCTGGTATTCTGTGAAAGTGTGATCTTGCCCCGGTCGAGCCGACCCATTCGTGCTACAACCATAATATAGCTGCAGCGTGGCTCCACGTACAGTATTTTTCATGGTTGCATTTTATCATAAGAATAATAATAATAATGGACGCTTTTGTAATGCTTCAGAAACAATTCTACACATTACTGGTGATTGTAAAGCGATTGTTCAGACGGATTATAAGAATCGGCATGATCAAGTAGCCAATATCATTCACCAAAAACTTGCCCTTGTGGGAAACTAACTGACCAGCCAACTCAAGTATACTATTAAATATAAACCATAAATAGTCCTTGAAAATACCACTCACAAAATGTATTTTGACAGAGCTGTACTTTCCGACAAAACAATGCACTATAGTAGACCGGATATAACATTAATAGGTAAAGCAAATAAATGTGCTCTTTTTATTGACATTGCTATACCTAATTCACATAACTTACAGACAACAATTAATGAAAAAATTTGTAAGTACTCTGAATTAAAACATGAAATTGTTGGAATGTGAAATTTACATAACGCCATTACAGTTCCTATAGTCAGTCCTCTCTACAACTGGTGTAATACCAAAAGCGCTTCATCAATCATTAAAAACATTAGATTTACCAAAACTAACGTATGTTCAATTGCAAAAAGCAGTTTTACTTAATACTCGTAGAATAGCTAGAAAATTTCTCTCGACGGAAAACTACCCATAACCAAACAAGTTCATGGTACCCACTTGGCTTTGTCGAGAAAACGTGGAAATTATAAAAAAAAATAATAACAGAAGATTTATTCATTACCACCAATAAAGTTACAGTGAGTGGTACACACAGAAATAACCAAAATTACATAGTGTAGCAATGAATGCTGCAATGTTGCAGTTGCCTACAACCCTGTTATTCTGCCAGCGCCCAACAAATGAAGAGTACATTACGCGCGCATCCCTGCTTATATTATATTTAATCACAACTGTTCATATTAGGGTACATACCGTGGTTTCCCAAGTATTAGCGAGTA